>VZQC01010921.1:1796096-1821953 GCA_009823505.1 Rhizomys pruinosus
GTCAAGCAAACTCCACCGTCAGCACCAGCGACACCTCACCTGCCTGGAAATAATGTGCAGCAAGGCAGCCATATGCCTATATAACCCAATCTAATTGGCCGTTGGCTCTCTCCTTGGAGGATGACCCATGGCTGATGCCACAAGCTGTACATCTCTACAGGTTAGGAGATTCATAAGCCACAGTAAGACCACATCATATTTAACAGGAAAAATGTGTTCGTTGAAACAACAGTCATCTAAATATATAGTATATACCAAAGTAACCTCTCATAACTATTAATGCTGCTTAAATACTATATATCTAATTGCTTGTGCTTCATTAGTAGGATAGAAAGGTTATTCCTGGACAGTCAGCCAATGAAAGGAAACAACCAATTTAACCAGAATGCGGGCAAGACAACAGCTCAGAGAGAGTGGACTGTTCTGCTTCTCATCACTTGTGCCCCTTTTCTAAGCCCAGGAATAATCGCGCGCGATTATTCCTGGCTTAGAAAAGGGCACAAGTGGATGAGAAGCAGAACAGTCCACTCTCTCTGGAGCTGTTGTCTTGCCGCATTCTGGTAATTCTGGCTGTTTCCTTTCATTGGGCTGACTGTCCAGGAGATAACCTTTCGATCACACTAATGAAGCACAGCAATTGATATATAGGTATTTAAACATTATAGTTATGGAGGTTACTTTGGTATATACATATATTTGATGATGTTGTTTCAACGAACACATTTTTTCCTGTTAAATATGAGGTCTTACTGTGGCTTATAATCTCCTAACCTGTAGAGATGTAAGCTGTGGCATAGCCTGGGTCATTCCTCCAAGGAGAAGCCAAACGCCAATTAGATTGGGTATACAGGCATATGCTTGCCCTGCTGCACATTATTTCCAGCAGGTGAGGTGTGGCTGGTGCTGACGGTGGAGTTTGCTTGACCTGCGGCAGAGGCGGCAGATGCCTGCCCAGGTAACTACTCCCGCCCGCACCAAGGTGCAGGCCGCTAGCACCGACCCCTCTGGTCCCAGCACAAAAGAGACTAGGACTGTCCCGCCCACGGCCCCCTAACTGCGGCAGAGGCGGCAGATGCCTGCCCAGGTAACTACTCTCATGTCACTTCTTAAAGGCCTCATTCCTTATTATCATTGCATGGGCCACTAAGCTTCAACACTGGAATTACTCCCATGTAACTATACGGAAATATGAACGGAACTATGTGTTTAAGCCCTGGGCCATGATTGTAGCCCACTTTCCATAGGGGCTAAAATATAATGATGAGGTACCAGATGGGACATGCAGTGTATCCATTATCTTGCAATTCATCATGTGGATATACTAGAAAGGAGATAGACTCTGGGCAACTGAATATTTTTTAGTGCACAAAAATTATTATTCTGGGTTTTTAACGAAATGAATTGTTTGACATAGTGAAATTACTTTGCTTTTTGCCTAGAACACCCAGAATTTTAATTCTGTAGGAACTTGATCATATCAAAATATCATGAATCTAGCCCTGGGGTCACCAACCAGCGTCCCTGCCTTTTTGGATAAACAGTTTTTACTTTTGTTCTTTAAGTCCCACTTCAAAACCCTCATTCTCCACAACCCAGAGAATTTCCAGTGCATAAAACAATTATTTGATAATGGAACAGTGTTCCACAGAATGTAATAATGACTAAGCCCATGCCTGTCCTGATAGAATCACTGGGATGAACTCAAAAAAGCATTCCTTAGAGAGAAGCAGACACCTAAAGTTAAGCTCTGGTCTTTTCAATATTATTCAAAATGGGATAAAAGCAGGATATTCAGGGGCAACTGTAAGTCATCTTCAAGGAAGGCAGTAAAGGCTGTAACTAAAAAAAAAAAGAAACAAAACTGTAGAACATATGGAAAGGTCAGCAGTTGGGAGAACCGGTGCAAATTAAGGAGTGGAAGGAAGACAGATCCAGGAACGTGGTTCAGGAACAAGGCTGTAAAAATGTGATGCCCCCTGGTGCTCTCTGCATGGTGCTAAGTCTTGCAGGATTGAAAAATTTTCTTGCATGCATTTTAAATGCTTTGATTTGTACTTAATGACAGGGAACTTGTATATGCCACTCAGTAAAGATGGATTTGTCCAAGGCCTGCTAAATCAATGCATATTCACTGAAATCTCTTCTCATTGTTCTGTCAGAGAAAGCTCCACATCCATCCTGCCACACGGAGGTCTGCCTAGTCTCTCTCTGTGTTTGTAACCAGCTGGGACTTTTACTGGCTTCATTGTGCCATTTATTTATCAGTAGAGAGTTTTCCTGTCGTCTTTGTTTTCCTTTGTGGAAGTTAGGCTTCTTTTGTTTGTGTTATAATAGAGAACAAGTCATTTCCTTTCCACCATTAACATTCCCATCAGTCACGCACTTTGACTTAAAAAATTTGAGTGCCTTTCAGCACTTCTAGGACCAAGAAAAGACGATATTATTCTGAGCCACAACATTATGGGAGCAAGATTTTCCCTCAAGAGGCCATATAATCCAATCCTCTGACTCCAATTGAACGTCGGGGTTTGAAGAGACCATCACTTACAGATAAAATCTTCCTCTCTTCTTTATGTTCACATGACATTGATGGGGCTCTATTTTCTGTGAGAGTAGAAAAGAAAATAGCTCTATTCAAACAAAAAAATATTCCTTTTCCCATTTTCCAGGATTTACATCTAGACAAAGAAATATGGCCGGGTGTGGTGGTGCACTCCTTTAGTCCTAGCACTTGGGAGGCAGAGGCAGGCGGATCTTTGTGAGTTCAAGTCCAGCCTGGTCTACAGAGTGAGCTCCAGGCCAACTGGGACTAAAGAGAGAACCTGACTCAAAAAGACCAACCAACCAACCAACCAACCAACCAACCAACCAACAAACAAACAAACAAACAAAAAGAATAGGAGGTGAAAAATGTCTAGGTAGCTTCAGGCAAAGACCCTGAAAGAATAATAGCCAGTTTCTCTCCAGATCAAGAGACAGAAAATTCTTTGGATTTTCTAGTAATCTTGTCCCTACGTAAGGCTAGAGATGCCAGAACTCTCTAATCCAAAGATGTCTCTGGCTGTAACATAGTGAGAGACGAAAGATGCCAGTAAGGGGTCTAGTTTTATATCACATTCACATGTTGAAGACATGACCAAAATTAACTTATGACCAGGACCTCAAGGTACCTGGACACCTGGAATGAGGGCTGGACTGACCAGCTGCTCTCCCCTCCTCCCTCCACTAAATCCTTATTAACTCCTGAGACTCAGTGGAATCCCATTCCCAAGGACCACTCCTGCTGTACAGGGGCTCTGCTTTCTCTATACTAAGCTCCCTATAAACAAAGAACTTACTTTATTAGGGTCAGACCCATTCAAGATAATCTTCCCTTTGATTAACTCAAAGTCAGCTGAACAGAGTTTGAAGTTACATATACAAAATTGTCCTTATTACAGGAGTAAAATCTCACTGCATCCAGAAGGCAGGGGCACATGGGAGAAAGTAAGATCTCAAAGACTCTCCTACAATTCTCCCTTCACAGGTGGAGATGCATTAACCCATTGTGCTAGATTCCTATGACTGTAACCTACCATCAAACATAGTGGACTGAAATAATAATAATTGTTGGTTCAACAGACTCTAGAGGAGAAGTAGGGAATTAGGTTGAACTCAGCTGGACACTGTTCTGATCATTTTATTTGGGTTTAGTCACACATGCTCAATGAGTGTTGACGTTTTCTTGGGAGTTTTTGGTCTGAGGTGGTCTCATGTTTTAGGTGTCTGGCTACAGGAAGGTAGGGTATGTTCCATGGAAATCCAGAAGAGCATCCCAGCCTTCTGCACAGTTGGCAAATGGAATTCATGAGTAAATGGTACATACCAACCATCGGTCTGTATTTGGTTTGCTAATGTATTATGTGTTCAAGACAGTCACAAGTTAAAGCCAAGAGTCAGATAAATGGGTTCTTAATGAAAAGAAATAAAAGCTTTTGTAGAATTTTTAAATATTTTATTATTTTTATGTGTATGAGTGTTTTTTTTTATGCTTTGTGTATTTCATACATCATTTTCCAATTCAGTTCAGGCATATATCCCCTTCCCTTCACCCCACTCCACCCCTACCCATCCCAGATCATGCATTCTGCCATAACTTTTCTGCATCTTTCTGTTTTTTTGTTGTTGTTGTTGTTTTGTTTTCATTTTTTTCCTTGGAGGAATAACCCACGGCTTATGCCACAAGCTTACATCCTCTAATGGTTAGGAGATGTTATAAACCACACGATGACCCTGTCATACTTAACAGAAGAAAATGTAATTCATGGATTAACATACCATCCAAACATCTGTGTCTATACCAATGTAACCTACCATAACAACTAGTAATGTTTAAATACCTATATATCCAATTGCGAGTGTATGAGTGTTTTGCCTGCATGTAAGTGCACTTGTGTCCTGTAATGCCACAAGAAGCCAGAAGGGGGTTTGATAGCCCTGGAACTGAAGTTAGGCACCATGTGGGTGCTGGGAATCAAACCGAGGCCCTCTGCCAAAACAGCCAGTGCTCATAACCATTGAGCCATGGCTTTACCTCCATAGATAAATATTTTTAAATCTACCATACCATTAGAAATACAAAATCAAGAGGAGAGCACTGGCTACAACAGAGTACTAACCTAAGTATGCATGAACCATCATATTCCTATTCTACTATGTGCATAGCATATATACTTGATGACTACAAAGCAGATAATGACTCAAGAATGCATCTGAAAACCAACTCTTGTTGTTTTTCAAGTGGAATATGGCTTTTGAGGCCCATATTTTTTGTATGTCTCTGCCTTCTTTCTTCCAGCTCCTTTGTAAAGCACCTCTTCTCCTTAATAATGCAGGATTGAAAGATTTGAATCACTACTTCTCTCTTACCTCATGAAAGATTCTGTAAGTGCAGGCATCCTTATGACCTCTTCCCATTCCAGCTTCATTAAAAACTAGCATGTACAATTAGAATATCCAATTTGACCCAATTATAATCGAAACCCCAACCAGACTTGGATGTCATCTCTAAGGACATTGAAACCCTGAACATTCAAAGCAAAAGACAAATGACTCAGCAATTTTGAGCATAATGGATGCAGCTATCTCTGACCAAAGACCACAGTGAAAACTGGAAACCAAATGAAAAGGGAAAGGATAGAGATAGTATTGAGCTTCATTTTGTGAAGAGAAATAAACCAAGAAAAAGAAAAACAATATCAGGTTTTTTTTTTAATTCATTAAGCTTTTGAGGTTTCATAGCACAGCTCTCAATTTAGAACTCCTCCCCCATTCACGTGCCTCCAACCCTCCAACCAGACCTCATGTACTCTGCTACGCACAGTAAGACCTATCCAATCAAGCATTTGCACCCAGATGTCCTTAAGTAAAAATGTACCCGCTGGAGTCTAGTCAGCCCATCTAGAGATCATAAGAAAGGCATAGTCTCTCTCACCGAGTATCAATCAGTCTTCACTATTTCTCAGTCTAGGGCTGACTACCACCCATTTCTCTCCTCCCCTCCAGATCCTCGTTTAATTGAGTTTGCATGGGTCCTGCTCTCAATGCTACCCTTGCCACAAGTTCACATGTGCAAGTTTCCAGTGGTCTGAACTCCTCTGCTCCCCTGTGCTCAGGAATTAGCCCTGGCCCTTACTATCTTTCCATCCCCTCTTCTGGAATGAGCCATGGGTGGGCGAGGTTCAATACAGGAGTCCTACCCAGGGACACACACTCTGAGTCTCTTATTGTCTAAAACTTGGCCAGTCTTGGCGTTCTGTATGCATAAAACTCTGCTGAATAAGGAAACTTCCCTGGTGAGGGTTGAGGAATGTATTAGATTTCTTTTTACCCTGGTCTCCACTATGTTCCATGAGACTTAGGTGTAGAGGTTCACCTGTAGATATGTCACCCGTAGATATGTCACCCAGGACCCCAGGGGTGGGAATCTCTCAGACATATATTCTTTGTGTCTAACCAGTTGTGGAACTCTGCAGTAGACTGCATCTGTTGCAATAAGAAGGTTCCTTGATGAGTGGTATATGGCATGCTTGTCCGTAATATAAGGATCCATGTTCAACTTATGGTAAGAAATAACATTTGTCTTGAGATGTGACAAAGAACTAGGGTTTTCTCTAGGATCTATGTGCTCTCCAGCCATGTGTATTTGGGGTCATAAAATTACAGTGCTACCCATCAGTTCACTGCCATTGAGTAGGCTTTAAGTCCAAGTAGGTAGCTGTTGATTTCTCCCAAATAACGGTGTTGACACTGCACCAATAGGGACAACTTTCTGTGCCACTTGTTACAGTTATTAGTCTTTAGGGCTGGGTTGGACCGTTGATTAAACTTCTTAGGAGTTTGCCATTATCATTCAGATTCATAAGAGCTAAACTTCAGGTTGAAGGTTTCATTGCTGCATTGTTCCAGTTGTCCCATGTCCAAATTATGTCCTGCCTTCTGCAGTAGGGCCTTATCTATTATTTCTGTGAGATACACAAGAGAATTGGCAATAGCCAGTGTTATTTTGGGAGTGCCCTGGACCACTCTCAGTTACCACTCAAAGGGAGGTCTCTGCTGTCTGGCACTACGTTCCTTGCCAAACAGGCCCCAGGGATGTGTGTGTGTGTGTGTGTGTGTGTGTGTGTGTGTGTGTGTGTGTAGATAGATGATAGACAGACAGGTAAGATAGATAGATAGATAGATAGATAGATAGATAGATAGATAGATATAAAGACAATCCAATTGTCTCTCTCATGGGGTTATGGGCACATAACATTTCCCTCTGGCTTCCCTAGCCCTAAAGAGTCATTCATCTCTATAATTTTCTGTCCCATCTGATCTCCGTATTACTTCCCCAACCCCAGGACCTCCACTTTCCCCAACCTTGCCCCCAATAACACCAATCTCTCACCATCCTCCCTCCTGACTTCCCCCCCTCCACACACCACCTCTTCCTTCCCTCCTCTCCTCCCAGTAGAACTCTCCCAATTTTCCCACTGCCCCCCCGTAACATCTGTTCCTCACTAGCCCCCTCTTTCAGGTTCCTTCTCTTCCTTTGCCTCCATCTGTCCTTTCCATTTTCCTAGCTCCTGGTGTTACATCAGCATGTATACCCCACATATAAGTGATTGGTGCTACAATCTTCAAATGAGGGAGAACATAGGTCTTTGCTGCATTTGTGTTACTGTACTTAGTATCACACTCTCTAGTTCTTTCCATTTACCTACAAATTATATAATTTCATCTTTTGTTACTGCTGAGAAGAAATCCATTGTGTAAATGTATCACATTTTTCATTTCCCATTTGTCAGTTGTAGGACATTTAGTTTGTTTTCATTTCTTAACTATGGTGAAGAGAGCAGCAACAAACATGGATGTACAGGTGTCTCTACAGAAAGGTGAGTCCTTTGCATATAGGTCCAAAGGGATCATGTGGTACATTTACTTTTAGTTTTTTGAGAGTTCCAAAGTGGTTGCATGAGTTTGCATTCCCACCCACAGTGAAAGCAGAAGATAGAATTACTGAATCATCATAAAATGCTACTGTGTCATAAGATTCTAAAATAAAAATATTTAAGATGAAAATATGAACATGAAAAAGTATGGACCAAAATTGAGAGACGTAATTTGGAGAAACACTCTTTTAAAAGAGCTGACTCAGCAGTTCAGGGCACTGGCTGCTCTTGCAGAGGAACCGGGTTCAGTTCCCAGAAACCACATTGTGGCTAATAATGATTCATAAATGCAGGTTCCAGGGAGTCCAATGTCCTCTTCTGACTTCCGTGGGCATTACACTTTTACATATAAAAAAGAGCAAATGGCTAACTGTACGTGGTTAAGGCATCAAGCTATGCATTCATGGCTGTTCTTAACTTCCCAGAGAACTGAGAAAGCAGGGACATTTGTAGATTCAATCTCCAGTATGACTTCTACCAACAGAACTGCACTGTAAAGCAAAAGCCACAGACTGCGCTGGTCTTTCAAGCAATGCTGTCATAATCTAATAGATACAAAACAATGTGACTATCTTGTATGCTTGCATAGTGGAAGTTGTTTAATATGTCTGTATTGTTTAATTGTTTTTCCTCCATCATGAGGATTATTTATTGTATTTATGGCCAGTTATCCAGAGAATAATCGGTGGTGATTTTTTTTCTTGCTTTCTTCCTTTTTTGCTGCCGTCCTGCTCTAGAGACAGTAATTTATTACACAGAAACCATTTACTGTTCTGCAAAGTGAATATTTGTTATTCTACAGCTCTCATTCAGCTGTGAGTGACTACAGAGCAGAACTACACCCCACTCATTGCTGATCTCATTGTGCCTGGAACATAATGGGTCCTTACATTTTAGGAATGAATGAACAATCTGTTGACAAACGAGTGAAATTTTGGCGAGGTGCAGGAGAATCAGTGCCCATATACTCCAGTCTCTAAGAATACTTGCAGGTTATTAATGTTCTAATGATCCTCAGGGAGCTGTTCTATACATTACCTTCTTGTCATCCGTCTATCCCTGCCTTAAGACTGATCCTGAGTTGTGTGCCAGGGTAGGCATTGTGTTATGGAGAGTGGCTATAGTGAGCATTGTGGGGCACATATTAGATGTTCTTTGATTGCACTAAGGTAAAGTTTACTAATGTCCTCTGGATTTTATGGAATCAATCTGATTTATTACTATTGTCTTAGTATAATTATTTTTGGCCTTTTTCACTGTTACTAATGGTCTTATTTAGATGATGAATTAAATAAGGATGTTGAAAGTAGAGACACTGCTTGCATGTGTGTGTGTGTGTGTGTGTGTGTGTGTGTATGTGAAATGCTTAAGATTAGAAGGCAAACAACAGAATAATTTGGGGACCACAGATCAAGAAATTAGGATATTCATATTCTCAGTAGAGTGCTGTCCTTGACTTGATGTAATATGTTTACAAATCCACTTAAAACTTAATTTAGCTCAGTTGCATTTTATGGAAAACAAAATAAGAGAGGATAATAGTATATCATCCCATGTAACAAAGAGAGGAATCCAATTCATTTTTATACATAAGACTAGTAGAAAGGAAACATAGTCTAGAAAAATTAAATGTACAAACCATCTCTGCATCTTATTGTATTCATTAATGTTTAATATTTTCCCTGTAGTAAACTTTTTACAAGAGTTGCAAGCAATTAAAATGTTGACTGATGTGACTGTTATATCCTTTCCTTCTAGTAGAGGTGTAAGCAAACAATAGAATAATTACTTTTCTGGAGATAGAAGAGAGACAGTAAAATATGTAGAGAATCAAGTGATCTATATACAGAACAAAAACATCTAAATAACTGAGTGGACACTATACAATATTGTTTTCATAAAACACTATTTCCTAAGGACATTAAACATCAGTTCTATAAGACTCCAGCACAAGTAGAAATTCTCCAGAGTTTAAAGTCATGTTGTTGAATAAGGAATGGCTTGAAAAAGACAGACCATCTCTTTCCTACCATTTCCAGTAAAGCATCTCACATAGTAAGCAGAACTAGTGTGATGGTCACTGCTAATTGTAAACTTGATAGAATCTAGACTCACTTGGGTGGTGGGCCTCTGAGGATGTCTGTAGGACATTATCTTAATTTTATTGGTTAAAGTGAGACAATCCCTTAACTGTGGGCATGACCATTCTCTGGGCTCCATGGAGAAATCAATCTGAGCACTGCTTGCTATCATCACTCTCTGCCTTCCAATTGTGGGTGTCATAAGAACAGCTGCTTCCAGCAGCTGCCTTTTTGATACCCCTGCTATGATAGAATATATCATATCATTGAACTGCAAACCATATTGTCTCATTCTCTCTAAAGTTGCTTTTCTCAGAATATGTTATCACAGCCACAGAAGAGAATCTAGGACACATAGGTTTACCTTAATTGATAAAAAGGAAGAGAATTATATAAAGACACTCTGATATAGGTTACTTCATAGCATAAACATCACCAGCCTGTGTGCTATCTAATAGTGGGCTATCAGCATTGCTCATGGGATATAATTTAAACACTGTAGACCCTTCCATGGTAAAAGTGGCACCTATTCAAGCACCTCTTTAGCTCTTCACCTCCCATTTAGCATGTTCTCACCATGTATCCCATAATGAAGCCACAGTGACGCTGATCACTTTCTATGTGGTGACCACACTAAGTTCTTTCAGAACTTTATTCATGTCAATGTTCCTGTTGACACAGGTAATGCAGAGAGTGGATCTCACCTTCCATTCCTTCCTTCCTTCTCTTCTACCACAATTAAACACAACATATCATCTTGTTCAGACTCCAGAGGTTGAAATGAGTTGTTATTTATGTATTTCCTCAAACCTGGTCAAATTTGTTTTTTCATTTTTTTTTTTTTGTTTTTTTTGAGATAGGGTCTCTCTGTAGCTCCAGCTGTCCTAGAACTCATGATGTAGACCAGGCTGGATTCAAACTCACAGAGATCCACCTGCCTCTGCCCCCTACCAAGTTCTGGGATTAAAGCCCTGTGCCACCACACTTAGCTTGCTTTTGCATATTTCTCTTGCCACTCTAATAACCTATGTTTCTGAGTTATTAGAAATTAGACATCCATGACCAAAAACATTTTATCTATAATATTAAAATATTTTATATATCTTTATTAACCCAGACAAAATTAAAAAAAGAATCAAATATATAGTATAAAATGGGTTATTCTGAGATCCAAGTGAAATTATGCCCAGATATATATATATATCCACAAATCTCGCTCTCATATCTTCCCTCTTCATCTCCAAGTCCTGCTTAAAAGAAATAAAACCCTAGCTCAATGGATACTTTTTTCACTAAAGTACAGTAAGTTTTTTTTCTTTTTTCAGTTTTGTGTTTCTAGAGATTTCCATGGTGTTTGTCACAAATCTAAAGACTATCAGTTACCAGCTGGGTGTGGTGGCAAGAGCGGCTAATCCCAGCACTTAGGAGGCAGGGGCAGCAGATCTCTGTGAGTTCAAGGCCAGTCTACTCAATATAGCAAGTTCCAGAACAGCTGGGGCTACAGGGAGACCCTGTCTTAAAAAGACCCCCCCCCAAGAATGTCATTTCCTTCTATTACATATCCCAATACTGTACAACTAATGAGAAAATTCATGATTGTTTAAAAATCAAGATCAGAAGTCATATATGATTTGGAAAGTTGTGAATTTATTTGAAGAAAATATACATGGTATAAATCTTAACATGAGATCAAAAGAGAGGAAAGTACTGGAAGTTATGAATGAGAGAATCACATACCAACCAGCTTCTTAGAAGAAAAATAATTCTTTATTAATGGGGCAAAATTTTGGTAACTATATCTAAACAATAGATTGTTTGGGGTCCTAATCTCTAATCAGTGAGATTATGCCTATATGCTGCCCTATCTTATTTCCTCTCAAATATGCTTTCTCTTCTCTTACACATAAACTTCTTTCCTCATCTCACTCAGATTTCTTGAGAGAAATTACATCAAAGCTATTTGCTGCTTAATTCTCAATAACATCTCACAACTCACTCATCAGCTCATATTCAGTCTCCATTTTTTGGCTTTTGCCTCAGCATGCAAAGCGATTTCCACTATGGTATCCCACTGTCTGCCTCTGGCCTTGCTGCCTTTCCATGATGGAAAAACCAGGCGAATAAGAAGGCCAGATACGCATTTCTGATTCACCTCTCTTCTGGTTTTGAAATGTGAAAAAGTGACAATATGGTCAGGAATTTTCGAGGAGGGAAATCTTAGATCTGGTCCAGTAAAAGTGGGAAAGTAAGAATGCAGGTCTTCAATAATTATACCGAAAGAACCCAGAGACAAAGCTCTAAATCAGATGTATAACCGGTTAAACTTTGAACTGCTTAAAACTTTAATCTTATATGATTGATATTTTTTTCTGTTCCCCCAATCTAGAATTTCTCCTTTAAAAATTTGTTGTGGCATCAGCCATTATGGTATTCCTTTTTTTTTTATTTAATAACATTTTTTTATTGATGCTTTGTGCATTTCATACATCACTTTCCAATTCAGTTCAGGCATAGCTCCCCTTCCCTTCCCCCCCCACCCCCACCCCAACCCCGATCCTGTCGTCCGCCATACCTGCTCTGCATCTTTCAGGTTTTTTTTTTCTTTCATTTTTTAGCTATAAGTGATAATCCATGAGTATAAGCATCCTTCATGATGTTATCCCTAAATAAATAGACATGCATTAGTTGATTTTAAAAAAAGCCCTGTGTCGAAGAACTGATGTAAGCCTGTGAAGAGATGTTTGAGACTGCACTTGCAAGTGATACAGTTGGTCTCTGGAATACCAGAGAGTTTACAAGGTCCACTAAACCAATAAAGCAAATATAGGTCCTCCTTGAGTCAAGCAAGACTCCTCCGTCAGCACCAGCTACACCACACCTGCCTGGAATACTCGTGAGCGAATGGCAGTCATATTGTCTGTATATCCCAAATTCTAATGGCTATTACTCTCTCCTTGGAGGAAATTACCACATGGCTGATGCCACAGTAAGCTTACATCCTATAACTGGTAGAGAGAATGTTAAAAACCAAGTTCGAGATATATAGAGTATTTAACATTCACATACATTGTCATATTTTAAAATATCGCATGGTAAAGAAGAAAAGATAACTTATATTATCATGTTTCTTCTGTCTTGAGGTTTACACAGTTAAGTACTAGTTCACACCATCAAACATCTGTGTGGACTGTATTTAACTTAAAGGTTGAGTATCCGTATTCTCATTAAACAAATATGTATATAAAGTGTACTTTGTTTTTTTAATTATTTATCTTAATATTGAAACATATCTATTGTCCGGTCGTTGCTACATTAGTCTAAGGACCTGTGAGAAGATTTATTTAACTCTCTAACCCACTAGAAGGATCGCTTACACTGGCGCAACATGTGCGTCGAGTCACCTGCGAAGCCACTGAAATGGGAGGTAAATTCCATGCCCCAAGGAAATGAGTAGATCTACAAATCAAGACACTGATACTTCAGAGAGAGTAGGAGGATATACATGACATTAGCTGATCCTATGCCACTGTGTCGCCTGTCTTTCACTATAGATGAACTATGTGGCAACACAGAGTCACGTGCTGAAAGGGGGTCAATGGGTAGGAGATGTGTTATAAGGGGCTCGGTGGCTTGAATTGGTGGGTGAGACACTGGGGTAAGAGTAGTAATATGTATTATATACTATTATCATTATTCTGATACTTACAAAGTATAATGATACCTATATTTAAGTAGCTTTATATCGTGGTCTATTGAGTCCTGGTAGAGTATCTCTCTGATTCTAAACTGCAGTTTGAGAGACACATACAAGCCCCTCCAGCTGGATGGTGGGACCCTTGGGCTGTGTGGGTTTGGGCACAACTGCTTGCAAATTGGTTTTACATGAAGGATGCTTGTACTCATAAATTATTATTGTTAAAAATGAAAAAAATAAATAAAGAAGTAATAAAAAAACGAGTGCTGGTCCTTGCTCTGTTATTAGGACCTTCTTCTGTTTTCATAATCTTCAGTTTCTTCAATCATGGTATGCAACATTGGCCTAGATAATATCTAATTAAAGTACTTATGAGTCTAGAAACTAAATTAATAATTGATTCTGAAATAATCGAATCTTTAGACAGAGCTCATTCACATCTGGAACCATACTGACAAATTCAGCTCTGACAGTTTTTGTACTATCAAAAGTCTTCAGAAACATTAAACTTTATTAAGTTAATGAAATCATTTTAATTCACTTTTTCCTTTAACATTTAAGAACATAAAGTCTCAGTATATTGAACTCTAATTTTTAATGAGCAAACATTGACAATGAAAGATGAGTGACACATAGCATTATCTTCCCATAAACTAATGAGCAAGTGAAAACGAAGATAATACAGAGTTTACCTAACAGGGTCCCCAATGGTGGTTACAAACCCAGAAAATGCTTCCTGCTGACAGACATTATCATAAGAGTAATATCGAATAAAACATTGCTAGAATGTTCATCCTGATGGTCAGCATCATGCACTCCTAGCTGAGCAGCCCTTGATAGAATGCCAAGGCAGTTATGTGGTTCTCGTGATCCTTCTGGAACTCAGCCAGCTGTGTTCCATATAACTTACATTCTAGAAACAAACACACAAATGGTCAAGGAACAGTCCTTGAGCTGAGACACCCCCTGACCAGTAAATTCTCCATAAGCTGAAGGATAATGGGATTCTCAGAAGACTGTTTATATTCCATCAAAGTACTTATAATGCTCTTCATGTCTGAGGACATGATGTATAGTTACATGTCCACAAAAATCTGTAGGACGGAATAGTATCTTATTCACAAAACTTTAGGAAAGCAAAATATTTTAATCATACTATTTGTGTTTGGGAAATTTATCACAGCCTTTGACCCTGACTTTGATGAGAATAAGGTGTGAGTTTTCAGAATGTTTCTTAGATCATCTATTAATCCCCTTTCTCATACATTAGTAGGATATTTATTTTGGATATCTTTATGGCAAATATATATGTATACATAATCATATAATTATAATTACATATAATTATATTTCCCAATACTATATTTTATATAATATAATAATATATTTTATATAATATATAACATATAATTATATATTTTATATTATATATTAATAATATAATTTTATATTTTATGATATTTTCATATAATTATTACATGTATATTATATATATTTTTTTCTTAATTGCTTCTAGGAGTTTTCTGGTAGAGTTTTTAGCCTTGGTGCTGGGGATCGAACCTGCGTCCTATGCAAGAGCAGTCAGTGCTCTTAACTGCTAGGCTATCTCTCCAGCCCAGTTGGGAGGTTTCTTATTACATCTTCAATTTCTTCATGTATTATGGGTCTGTTTAATCTGTCAATATCTTCTTGGTTAAGCTTTGGTGATTCCCAGGATTTCAGATATTCATCCATTTCTTCTAGGTTTTCAAACTTAGTAGAGTATAGGTTTTTGAAGTATTCCCGTATGATTGTCTGACTCTTTTCACTGTTGTGATATTTCCCTTTTCATCAATGAATTCTTAATTTGGAGTTGCTCTTCTTTGTTTTTGGTTAAAATGTGCTAGAGGTCTAATCCTTCTGTTTAATTCTCTAAAAAACATTTTTGGATTCATTTTTTTGTATTGTTTTCTTGTTTCTATTTAATTGATTTCTGCTCTGTATTTAGTTATTTCTTCCTGTCTGTTGAGTTTATGTTATCTGGTTGTTGCCTATCAAGTGCTTTAAGCTGCAGTGTTAGATCAATTACTTGTGTTCTTTCTGTTTTTTTTTTTTTTTTTTTTTTTTTTTTCTTTCTGGAAAGCAGTGTGGAGAACCCTTGGGAAGGATTTGGAATGAACTTGCCACCCGGACCAGCCATACCACTCCTGGGCATGTACCCTAAGACTTACACCACCCCGGAGATACATGCCGGCCATGTTTATTGCAGCTCTCTTCATCAATGCAAGGAGCTGGAACCAAACTAAATGCCCCTCAATTGACGAGCTGGATAGAGAAAATGTGTGGTACATCTACACAATACAATTCTATGCGCAGTACAAAAAGACACATCCTAGCTTGCCATGACCAATGGCTGGAGCTAGAGAGACATCCTGCTGAGTGAAGTACCACCCCGTCCCAGAAAAACAAACGACGAATGGTATCCCTCATCTGTGGATGCTAGTGCCAATTACCCAGTTGTAAGTATTTCTTGTGTAGGGCCCCCTGAGCTTTTGTACAAAGCAGTTGGGCGTAATGCATTTTGGAAACAACAACAACAGAAAAGACTACATCAAAGAACTGACTGAAACAGTGAACTTCTGCTCAAAACAGTCAACTTCCCCATGGAAAATATTGAGAAAGACTAAGAGATGAAAAGCATGTTTGGCAGAATGCATGAGCTCTGGCAGGGTGGGGGAATGGGTGGGAACACGGGTCTAGATTTGTTAAAAATAAATAAATAAATAAATTTATGTAAAAAAAAAGAAAAACAGAAAGAGCACAAGTGAATGGTATATTATATTTTATAATACTATATTTTATATAATATTTTATAATATATGGTTTTATATAATATGTAACATATAATTTTATATATTATAATATTTTAGAATATTATAATTATATGTAATTAATATTATAATTGTATATAATTATAATTATATATACATACATAATTATAATTGTGAGCAGGACTAGAGAGTTTTCATTCTTGGTGTTGCATGTAATTGGAGAAAAGAGTGAAAAGCATGATTTACACCTGCAACTCACTCAACTGTGAGAGGTTCCCTGCAGAATCTCTACAGGTATCCTGTGCTCTGATTTTCCTCTTATTGTCATTTGACAGTTGCTTTGGCTTTCCTGAGTCTTATAATGTAAGCCCAGAAAATCAAGGTGAATCCACAGATGCCTAACTATAGAAGTTACTTCAACTTTTGGAAACTTACTGAGAAAGACTATCATTTGTCATAAGACTTGCAGAACCTTCTTTAAACCTCCGAGCCATTGGAAGTTGGGGAGTAAATGGAAAATGTGGGTGCATAGTCTTATTTTTTATTTATTTAATACTTAAACAAGAGTAATCATGTTTATTTCAGATCAAAATTCAATATTAATTGCAAAGTCTCTTAAAATTATAGATTATAATAAATAAAAATTACAAATAATTATGTGAACAGAAATCAACACTTAAAGATTTATAATTGAAGTCTCTAGATTTATTTCCATTCAATAACACAAACACACATACACTTATTTGTTGAGGTTTTATTTATTTTTATTTTTGACTTACTAATATTTATTTTATGTATATGGGTGTCTTGCCTGCATGTATATAAGTGCACTCATGCCCTGCAAAGCCTGCAGAGGCCATGAGAGGTTGTCACATCCCCTGGAACTGGAGTTATGGATGGTTGTTAGCCACCATATGGGTGCTGGGAACCAAACCCAGATCCTCTGGAAGAGCAGCCGGTGCTCTTAACTACTGAGCAATCTCTTCAGCCCTTATTTTAATTTTGCAATGTATCTATGCGTGAGTATATGTGCAATTGGGTGTATGTATCTCCCAAGGCTAGAAGAGGGTGTCAGATCCCTGAGTGCTGGAGTTATAACATTTATAAGCTGACTGACTTGGTGCTGAGATCTGAACTCCAGTCCTCCCAGCAGATTGGTAAGTGCTCTTAACTGCTGAGCCATCTCCCCAGCAGCTCCTCTTTAATAAAATCCAGTTGTTGTCTTGCATTTTTAATCTGACTTTATCATTTGTAATTCACCTTGAATATAGTCTATGCCATGAAATATTTTCTTAGTAGTGAGAATTCATATGGATAAACCTGAGTTTATGTACTCAATATATTCTTATTACGAAGTTCATTTTCTCCAATTTTCTACCACCACAAATAATGCTGAAACAAACTTTATAAAAGTTCTTTTGCAAATATCTCATTATTTTTTGATGTAAATTTCCAAATGTGAAATTGCTAGGCTCAATGCCAAAGCTGAATTTTAGGATGTCAGTACATGAATATATTAACACTATAGTTAGAAGTGAAGGATTTCTGGAGGTGCAGGGCATGATGGAAAGAACAGTAAAAATGTAATTCCCATTTCTGGGCAGGGAAATTTGCTATAGAGAGGAAGAGAGCAGTCTTCCCAATCAGGTCTGTTAGAACAGGAGATTAGAGTTACAGCCTAAGATTGAAGTCAGCATCCTTACATCCTCCATTTGCACCTGAAAAAGATAGTAAAGAGCTCTGCTTTTATTGTATTTGTAAGGATGACAGGAAAGCCCAGCATTGGCTCTGTTCCTTCACGACAGGCAGTGGGACTACAGTAAGTTTGTGGTGACCTTCTGCCTACCAGCAACAGAAAAACAGACCTGGACTCAGCACTCACAGTGCGCTTTCTAAAGAGAGCTAGTGGAGTAAGACAGTCCTTTCCTCCCCTTGAAGCTATCTTATCAGTTTGGGCTCCTGATCCCCAGTGGATGCAGCCGAATTGTTAGCATAAACCTCACAAACAACTCAGTCAGCTGAAGTGCCAAAATTAAGCTTCTTAATTTAGCACTTTGATTTGAAAACCTTTTTCTCTCTCGGTTCCAAGTCAGGTATTTATAAAAGTTTTCACTTATCTAATGGAGTCCAGCTTCTTCCAAATCATCTCTTCCATTCACTGGGAAGCACTGACTCAGTAGGCTGTGTCCTGGAGCAAGGGGAAGATCACTCAGGGACCAAAAGGCTTAGGAATTGCTTAAAATAGAGGGACTTCAAACTGGAGTACCCTGATTTCATATTAGGGCTTAAGCCATCCTGGAAAGTCACTAAAACCACCAAGAGCTCCTCTTTATTGAATACCTTTGAAGTTGTGTCTGGCAGTGTCAGGGAGTGGGGGCAATCAGAACAAGGTGATTTAAATTAGAAATTCACAAATGTCCTTTCTTGAAACTTCTATGTAAATCAAAGCCAACTGAGGCTGGAGCTAGAAGGGATGTTGATCTAGTCCAGGCTTCCCCCAAATAATCGTCCATTATACACACAAGTTCTGCATCTTCCATACTTTAGCTTGGTTGAAAATATATGAACCAATCATTCCAAAGCTTAGTTATTCCCCCTAACACCCTTTCCACTGCAACAGAAAGAATCACTTTTATGACCTCAGGTCATCTTTCAGTGTATTTTGTTTAGATGTCTAGGTTATATATCTAAATTTCTTTCTATTTCAGGAATGGATGGATTAACCATTTCATACCTAAAACTATGCTGATAGTTTCTCCAAGACAAGATGGAGCTGCTTTCAGTTTCATCACGTCACTGTCAGTTTTAGGGTTGAAAAAGATGAGAACAAGAGATATAAACTGGTCAGATAAGTCACAGATCCCAAAGTAGCACTGAGCATGGCCCAGCTATAATCCAGGGACACCTGAAGAGTTCTAACTCCTAAGTCCCTGTCTGGAAGCCAAGTGTGAGGACATAGCAGAAGCTGAAGGGAGGCACCTGGACACCCCAAGGTGGCTTAACTGGACTGAACAGCTCATGCCTCTCTTCAACTTCACCCTGGCTTTTTCCATAGCTCAATGAAATCCCCTTGGTGAACCCTGTCTTGTTCTAATGAACTCTGCTCTCTCTCTCTCTCTCTCTTTCTCTCTCTCTCTCTCTCTCTCTCTCTCTCTCTCTCTCTCTCTCTCCCTCATACCTAGTAATTTATGATAAACCGAACCCTAAAACTCACCCTCTGTGGTCCATGAATTTCATTCTTCAAATTTGAGAGATAAGAAGCCCAAAGCCACTGTGTCTGGGGGGAGGGGAGGGGATTTGGTGGCCATTGTGGTTCCTGGGACTCTCACCTCCCTAAACTAAGTTCATCAAGAACCAAAGAAAATACTAGCACTTTCTTTTTTTTATTTTTATTTATTTTTTTTAATTTAATTTTTTTATTGATGCTTTGTGCATTACGTACATCATTTTCCAATTCAGATCAGGCATTTTTCCCTCTCCCTTCCCCCCCACCCCCACCCCATCCCAGATCATGTATTCTGCCATAACTGTCTTGCATCTTTCTCTGTTTTTTTTTTTTTCCTTTAAGTGATAATCCATGAGTACAAGCATCCTTCGTGCAAAACCAATCTACAGGCTGTTGTGTCCAAACCCCCACAGCCCCACCATCCAGTGGGGGGTGACATGTTGTTTGTTCAATCAAGTTGATCAAATGAGTGTCCAGACTACATCGCTGTAGTTTCACCATTCACCCCAATCGGAGCCTTTACATTCTACCACGCCCCCTCTTCCGCAGGTTGTTACCTATACTAGCACTTTCAAAGACAGCCCCAACATTCCTGTATCATAACTATTTTATTCAATTCATAAGCTTGTCCAAATGGAAAAAAAAGTGATCGTTGGTCTTAAATACATAAAATTTACTTTTAAAACCATATTGTACCCTTTCCATAAGGGATGAGTACTCGGAACAAAATCAGTATCTAAAGGTAGCATACCTGATGATATTTATGTACCTTACTTATTGTTAATTTATCAAGTTTATCATATAAGGACCAACAATAATCATGATCTATGAAGGTCAAATTGGCCAAAAATTGCAGGCTGCATCCACAAAACATCAGAACAAAATATTTCAACAAGAAGACACTGCTACAGCTTGGGTCAGAGAACGACCTTGGAAATAGAGCCCAGAGTGACTCAGAAGCCAACATGGCCACTTCTTGTTTGGCTTTGAGAGGTTCCGTCCATGTGTGCTTCCTCTATTTCTATGAAATGAGGCCACTAGGGAGAAAGCTTACCTGGTTTTTACAAGAGAAGAAAAAAGAAGACAGAGAACCCATTCTCACATTTAAAGGACATTGGGACAGCCATGAGTTTCCAAGCGGGGAAGATAAATTTGATTAAAGACATAATGTAACATTGAAGGCACAGTAGCTGTGCCTGTGCAGACTGCTGAGTGACAGGCTCCACGGGTGGCCCTGCTGGCCCCCTAGAAGACAAACTATATTTGCAGTCAGCATGCAGCAGACTGTAGGTCACAAACGAGCCCTTTAGCCACGCTTGAATGATTGGACAGCAGCCTTGTCAGATGTGTCTGTGTTCAGTGCCCAGCACTCTGATGGGCTATGCTGGCCATCTTTCCCTTCCGTTAACATTCTAGACATCTGAGAAGAATGTTGGTCACACCAGGATTTAGAAATCAGTTTCCTGATGTGCTTAGATTCATGAGACAGAATGTAAATGTGCACATCATGAGTGTGAAAATGCTTCTCTGTTCACCCCTCTTAATTCTGGAGTTCTGACCATGCCACTTATTTTTTCCCTCAGGTTCTATTCTGAAACTCTTTGTTACTATTAATTATAAAAATCATTTTTGAAAAATTTTAAATTAATTTTTAAGTTAGCATGCTGTCCTAAAATTCTTTTTTTTAATTTTATTTATTTTTGTATGTGTATGAATGTACTGTCTGCATGCAGGTTTGTGCACCCGTGTCATGCAATGCCGTGAAGGTGAGGAGAGGGCATTGAATTCCCCTGGAACTGGAGTCAAAGACGGTTTTCAGCCACCATGTGGGTGTGGGGATCGAACCCGGGTCCTCTGCAAGAGCGGTCGGCGCTCTTAACCGCTAGGCCATCTCTCCAGCCCCATGTCCTAAAATTCTTGATGACTACTTTGAAATTCAGGCTATATATTTGACAATCTTTGCCTTTCAATATCCCCTGATAAGTAGAAATTTCTATGGGTGAAAATTCTGATGGGGATTTAAAAGATGGAACATTGTTGAAACGGCACAAACATACTAGGGCTGAAGGAAGAACAAAATGAAATTTACAATAAAAGATGAACAATAAATAGATGAATGGAGCTGCAATTAACTTTCTAAAATGATAGGATTATGGATTTGCTGAAAAAAATAGAAAACAATTGCCACAGCCCTATCTCTTAGGAGAAACCTTGTGGTTAGGATAATAAAATGACCCACCCATGGCCCAGTAGCTACTGTCTCAACATCTAGGGTATACACTTTTATTTATGCCACTTGAAGTTAGAAAAAAATCATGAAACAGAACCCTTGATTTTATATATTCTATGATATTTTTCAAATGCTTTCAGAGAAAATTCACACAGATTATACTATGGGACAGGAATATGTCAGTTCATATTAATTTTAAGGAATTTGGATTCTAAAAATGAGGAGTTACAATGCTCCTTAAAGAATATACTTTTCCCCTATTGGGATTGTATAATGAGAAGTTCATATAATTAAAACTTCTTTGGCACATATCATAAAAAAGCCATCTGCTACCTGAAACTATGAACCAGGACCCTGAACATTTTCTTCCCCAGAGAGCAAAAGAGTGTGGAAGACGTTTGGGAAGAGAGCAGTGCAAGGATCAGAATATAACACAGCTCAAAGTAATAAGAAGAGTCATGACAAAAAGGTTCTGTAACGAAGTTTTCAGACTGGATAAGTGAAAGCCGGCTAGTCATCTCACAGATGTGTTGAAATTTATTCCAGAGAACTGGAAAGAAAATGTGGATAGATCACTACAAATCTATCACCGCAGCTGGAAAACCAACTTTGGGTTCTCCCCTAACAGAATGTATAATCATCATGTCCATACATCTCCCAGATATATGTATGCATACACATAACAAAATGAACTATGGAGACTAATGTAAACACTGAGTGTCAAAAGAAAGATATCGTGCAGAAAAAGTCAGGCAAAGGAAAGGAATAAAGGAAAACAGCATTTGGGTAGAACGCTCTGAAGGCCATTTGTGTATAATTACATTTGAATTTCTCAAGAAGCCTGTGAAGCGAATAGCAGGAGTCTCACTTTGCCAATAAAACAGCTCAAACTCAGAAAGATTAAATAAACTTGCCCTAGGTCATAAAACATAGCAAGTGATAAGAATCAGAATTAAATCCATATATATTTGACTTGAAGAAGGAAGATTTCCTGTGCATTGGTAGGAGATCAGCAATCCCTGTAGAAAAAAATTATACCCACATATTGTTGAAAAAGGGTAGATGATATAGTAGATATATAGTATATAGATGACAGATAGATGATATATAGATAGATGATAGATACATGATAGAGAGATAGATGATTGATAGAAAGATAATAGATGGTAGAGGATAGATAGATGATAGATGGTAGAGGATAGATAGATGATGGATGATAGATTGAAGATAGATAGGTACAAAGATTTATAGATGATAGATAGATAGATAGAAGGAAGATAGATGACAGATAGATAACATATAGAGATAGATAGATACGTAGATGACAGATAGATGATATATACATGGTAGATAGAAGATAGAAGATAGATAGATTGATTGGTTGATAGATAGGAGATGGATAATAGACATTGGTAGATAAATTATTGGAAGGTGATAGATTGTATATCATCAGAGGAGAGATGGATAATAGATCAACAAAGGAAACATAGATGATACTTCATATAGTGAAATAATTTTGCTTGCTTAAATTAATAATAAATTGCTAAATAACTCCCTGATAGTTACTCTTGTCTCAGAAAAGTTATAAAAATGCTATAAAAATCTTACTAAATACAAGCCAGGTGTGGTGATGCGACCCTCTAATCATAGAACTTGGGAGGCAGAGGCAGGCAGATCTCTGTGAGTTCAAGTCAAGCCTGATTGGTATAGCAAGTTCTAGGCCAGGTGGGGCTACAGGGAGACCCCGTCTCAAAAAGACCAAAATAAAAATTACTGAATACAAAGTAAGACTCACTGTAAGGTGAACACAGTCACCTAAATGTCCTTCATTTATTTTCTGTCAGTGGCTTGTGGGAGAGGACTCTGATTTATTTGAAGTATCATATTACATGGACAGGACTTTCTGAAATGGACTCTGACAATACAGGAAATAGCCCAGAGAAGTGACACCCGGATCATAAGTAGTTCAAAGGCTTCTGTACACCATAGGAAATAAACACTAAAGAGATGGACAACAGAATGGAGAAATAACACCCAACTACATATTACAATATTACACAGGGGACTGATATCTAACATATTCAGAAAATTGTAAAATTAGGCACCCAAATATTGAATCACTCAATAAGTGGGCCAATTAAATGAGTTGAGAGTTCTTAATAGAATAAATACAAATGGCAAAAAATACCTGATTATTCACTGTACTTGGCTATCAGAGAATTACAAATTACAACTATTTTGAGAGCCCATCTCACTATAGACAGAATAGTTAACAATTAATCAGATAAGGGCAGATGCTGGGTTAAGAATGTGGGGTAAGAGCAACACTTAGTATTCCTGGTGCATTCATGTGGAAACCAGTATGGAGGTTACTCAAATTCTGAAAGTAGAATTGCCATATGTCCTAGCTAGCTGATTCTTGGGTACTGCCAGAGGACTCTAAATCAACATCCACATAGATACTCATAAATCCATGTTAATTGCTACAACTTTCACAATGGTCAGGAAATGGAAACAGTTTAAATGATCATCAATAGATAAATTGATAAAGAAAATGCAGTACATACACATAGAAAAATTTCGTGCAGTTGCATTCAGTAATGACTTTGCAGGAAAATGGGTGTAACTGGAAATCATTGTTAAGTAAAATACACTAGTCTCAGACAAAAAAATGCAGTTTCTTTTATCTCATATATGGAAACAAGACTCAAATTGATATGTGTGTATACCTGTGTGTGTATAATTGTATATATGGGCTTGTAGGTTACAAAACCAGAAAGGATATCATATCAAACATAAATGAGTTAATCATGTGTGCATCTGTCAGACTTAATTCCAGGCAAAAGGAAGCAGGAAGGACAAAGCTGATTTATCTTAAATTCAAGAACAGAACATTTTACAAAAACTAATACATCTAAGAGCAAGGACTATTTCTGTGTTAGAACTAGAGGGCTTCTGGAGAGAGGCATGTCTGTACTTTCTGGAAATAGAAAGACATTTTATATTGTGAAAGGAGTATTTGAACACAAATATTACTTTGTCAAAAATTGTACACATAGCTAGTACATTTTAATTCATGTATATATGTCTTTTTTCAAGACGGGGTCTTCCTGTAGCCCCAGCTGTCCTGGAACTCTCTCTGTAGACCAGGCTGGCCTTGAACTCACAAGGATCCACCTGACTCTGCCTCTCAAGTGCTAGGATTAAAGGCGTGTGCCACCACGCCAGCTGTAAATGTTATAGTTTTAAATTTGGAGGTCTATAAGAAATAGCAAGCTTCAAGAGACCTATTTTAAATAGAATTAATTTTAAAACACCAGAGGATCATGCTTTACACTTATGACATTTCAGCAAAACAAATAAGAATGATGACGGCCTCGATGTGATTCATGTGGTTCAAAATACCGCCAATGAGTTATTCTAGCCAATATCAGCAACATTGATATAAAGCGTGTCCAGGTCAAAAAAATATGAATTCCTAATTATCTGAAAATCATGTTTTTATGTATAATACTAAGAACATCTTTCCTCTTTCCAGGAAGAGAGAAAATACGAGGAACCAGGATCTCTTGCTCTCTCTTTCATTCTTCTATTCTGGTCTTTTCATTTCCTTTTTTTTTTTTTTTTTTATTTCTGAGACAGGGTCTGCCTGTAGCACCAGCTGGCCTGGAACTCTCTATACAGACCAGGCATCAATCTCAGAGAGATTTACTTCCCTCCTGGGAATAAAGACACAATTCATCATACCTTGCAATCTCTATCTTTTGATATTTGGAATTTGGAAACAAGGGCATATTTTGTGAGACTGCAGCAGGATAGAATCAGCAGGGATCTTAACCTGGAGGAGTGTGACAAAGGGTATACAGGAACAATTGGCCTGGAGAAGTGTATGGTTCCCCACCACTGGGACTTTGAAAAGCAGTTGTTTTATACATACTAGGTATGTATAAAACAACTGCTTTTTTGAGACTCATGGGTCAAATATAAAAACCTTAAATAAAAAAGGGGGATATAAATATATATGAAAACTTTTTGTCAAAAAACCTTGCAACCCAAATCTTAAAACTAACTACGGGAAAGGATTTGTATATTCCAACAGGCCAGAGTATCACCAACTTAATGGCTGAGAAAGAAACTGCAGCTTTGCAGTGAGTAGGATGTACCAGAAAGTGCCAGCAGAAGGACTGACTCCTCTGGGCATTGAAGGGAAGAAATGCCTCAGATTACTGCAGACATCAGGCCCCTCTGTGAATCCTACTAGTAACAACTATTTTTAATGATTCCTAATGAAGCTTACCTTCTAGGTGCCGCAAAGGTTTTAATTCAAGAGACTTTCTTAAC
>VZQC01010921.1:1827237-1842705 GCA_009823505.1 Rhizomys pruinosus
TTTTTTTTTTCATTTTTAGCTATAAGTGATAATCCATGAGTACAAGCATCCTTCATGCAAAACCTATCTGCAGGCTGTTGTGCCCAAACACCTACAGCCCCACCATCCAGTGGGGGGTGACAGGTTGTTTGTTCAATCAAGTTGATCAAATGAGTGTCCAGACTACATTGCTGTAGTTTCACCATTCACCCCAATCGCAGCCCTTACATTCTACCACGCCCCCTCTTCCGCAGGTTGTTCCCTAGGCTTAGAAAAGGGGCACAGGTGGATGAGAGGTAAAACAGTCCACTCTCTCTGGAGCTGTTGACTTGGACTCTGGTCAATTCTGGCTGTTTCCTTTCATGGGCTGACAGTTTGTCCAGGAATAACCTTTCGATCCTACTAATGAAGAACAAGCAATTAGATATATAGGTATTTAAGCAGCACTAATAGTTATGGTAGGTTACTTTAGCATAGACACATGTTTGGATATGTTAATCCATGAATTACAATTTTCCCCCCTGTTAAATATGACAGGGTCTTACTGTGGCTTATAACATCTAACCTGTAGAGGATGTAAGCTTGTGGCATCAGCCATGGGTTATTTCTCCAAGGGGAGAGCCAATAGCCAATTAGATTTGGGATATAAACACATTTAGAGATTCACATTTTAACAATAAATTTGCAGGCAGGTATAAAAATGTATAACTTTAAATTCTTATTTAAAAAATATGACTACATGTCTTCCATCTATATATGGTAATTACAGTGTGTGACTATAGGACAATTCTAGAGCCCATTTAAAAATTCACATTGGAATAGCACAGTTGCTTTCAGATACAATGAAATATAATAATAAAGTTTCTCAGTTTGCCTGCCAACTTGGGATTTGGTATTAGCATCCACAAATGAGGGAAACCTCGTCTCCCCCCCCCACCCCAGGACTGTGTTACTTCACTTAGCATAATTGCTTCAAGTTCCATCCATTTACTAGCAAAGCTCATGATGTCATCTTTCTTTACAGCTGCATAGATCTCCATTGTTTAGATGTACCATATTTTTGTTATCCAGTCAGCAGTTGAGGGACATTTGGGTTGGTTTCGGCTCTTTGCTATTGTGAAGAGAGCTGCAATAAACATAGGTGTGCATGTATTTTTGCTGTAGGATGCGTCTTGTGGGTATATACCCAGGAATGATATGGCTGGGTCAGGTGGTAGGCTCATATTGAGTTTTTTAAGGATTCTCCACACTGTTTTCCATAGTGGTTGTACCAGTTTATATTCCCACCAGCAGTGGGTGAGTATTCCCTTTTCCCCACAACCTCTCCATCATTTGGTGTCTTTTGTTTTCTTGATCTTGGCTAATCTTATTGGAGTGAGATGATACCTTAGTGTGGTTTTAATTTGCCTTTCCTTAATTATTAATAATGCTGAACACTGTTTAAGATGTTTCTCAGCCATGTTTACTTCCTTAATGGTGAAGTCTCTGTTCAGCTCTTTACTTCATCTTTTGAGTAGGTCATTTGTTTTCTTACTGGTATGTTTTTAAGTAGCTTATATATTCTGGATGTTAATGCTCTGTCAGATGTGTCAGAGGTGAAGGTTTCCTCCCACTCTGTGGGTTTTCTCTTCACTTCCTTGTTTCTTTAGCTGTACAAAAGCTTTTGAGTTTGATGAGGTCCCACTTGTGAGCTGTTGTCCTTATTTCCTGTGCAGCTGCTGTTTGATTTAGAAAGTCTTTTCCTACGCCTATGTCTTGTAGGTTGCTGCCGACTTTTTCTTCTATCACTTTCAGGGTTTCAGGTTTTAGGCTGAGATCTTTGATCCACTTGGAGTTTATTTTTGTAGAGGGTGAGAGGTACGGGTTTAATTTTGTTCTTCTACAAATGGTGATCCAGTTTTGCCAACACCATTTGCTGAAGATGATATCTTTCCTCCGTTGAGCTTTTTTGGCCCCTTTGTCAAATATGAGGTTGCTGAAGTTATATGAGCTCAAGTTTGGATCTTCAATTTTGTTCCATTGGTCAATGGTTCTGTTTTGTTGTTTGTTTGTTTTTGGTTTTTTGCCAATGCCAGGCTGTCTTTATGACTATAGCCCTGTAATATAGCTTGATGTCTGGTAATGTAATCCCCTCAGTGTTGCACTTTTCACTCAGGGTTGCCTTAGCTATTCCGGGTCTTTTGTTTTTCTATATGAATTTAAGGATTTTTTCCTAAGTCTGTGAAAAAGCTCATGGGAATTGTGATTGGGATTGCATTGAATCTGTATATTAATTTGGGTAGAATGGACATTTTTACTATATTAATTTTTCAAATACATTTCCATCTTTTGATGTCAACATTGCCCTTCTTTGATTCATTTTGTTCACAGCAATTAGAAGTAACCTTCCAAAAAGCCATCCAGCTGATGTTTCTTACATCCTATAACACTGTCCTTCACTTAAATTGATTTTAAGTCACCTACCAGAGTGACCTGCTATAGCCAGCCCTGCCAACTCACTTAATTTTCATTCATTATTGTTTAGCTTTTGAGCAAAAACTGTTGTCCAGCTTTCTGCTCCTGGGTATTTCTTATGTTGCTCTTTTTCCTTCTTTTCCATGTTTTTCCTCTTAATTCTGAGTAGTATTCTCTAGAATACCCAGATTTCCCTTGGGTAGATTATTATGAGGTTTAGAGATGTTTTTATTTTTTTCCTTTATAATTTAGATTTTATGAATTTAACACAATATATTTTGATCATGTTTATGTTCCCCCCTACTATCCACCACCCAATTAATGTACTTTCTCTAGATATATGTGTATTATACATGTAATATTTATAATATATGTGATACATTATATATAATATACTATATATCTACATTTATATTATTTATATACTGAAAGAGAGAGATGGAGAAGAAGAGTCAAATCGGTGGTGTCCCATGGTGTACTTCCAGTACGCGAACCTATCCACTGGAATCTGGTGTTTTGTAAAATTTACCAACGTGGCACGAGCCTGGAAGAGACTTGCTCTCTCGTACTTGAGCACAACACTGGTTTACAGTAAGTTCCTCAAATTAAGGGGGGGAGTGTTTACCCAGGTTGTACCACTTTGTATTCTGCGGATTTTGTCTGGCTTTAGCTATACTTAATNTATATATAGAAAGAGAGAGAGAGAGAGAGTCAAATGTGTGTCCCCAGGTGTACTTCAGTACGGAACCATCCACTGGAATCTGGTTAAAATACCAACTGTCACGGCCTTGGAAGAGACTGTCTCTCTCCTTCTGAGCAACCACTGGTTTACAGTAGTTCCTCAAATAAGGGTGGGGTTTCTTACCCATTTACCCATTTTTATTCTGGGATTTTGTCTGGCTTTAGCTTATATCATATTTGTGCATTCTGTCACTATCACTGTGAGATTACATCAGTAGCTGAACAGCTGTTTGGAAAACTCTGTTTTCTTGTAGTCATCCACCACCACCTATGGTTCCTAAAATCTTTCTATTTTTTTTTTTTTTTGAGACAGGGTCTCCCTGTAGCCCCAGCTGTCCTGGAACTCACTCTGTAGACCAGGCTGGCCTTGAACTCACAAAGATCCACCTGCCTCTGCCTCCCAAGTGCTAGGATTAAAGGCGTGTGCCACCACGCCCGGCTGGTTCCTAAAATCTTTCTCCGTCCCCTTCTGCACTGATCCCCGAGTCCTGGGAGGCAGAGGTGTGATATATGTGTCCTGTTCAGGAAACAAAGCCTTCTGCTGTCTCTTATGTTCTGCACATTGGGCAGATGTCAGTTGTTGTTTTTTTTTTTATGATAATCATCATCTGCTGCATTAGGAAGCCTCTCTGTTGAGAGTTGAGAGATGCATTAATCTATGGGTGTAGCAATAAGTTGTTAGAAGTCAGCTGCTATTCAGCAGAATAATAGTATTGTGTTCCCCCCTATGGCCACATGTTTCTAGACCTGATATTGTGCCATCACATAAAGTGGACCTCGAATCCAATTACACAGTGATTGTTTACCCCCTCAATATCAATGTCACTATTGCAAACTATTGCAGCAGAGGTCATATATTCTCAGGCCAGCTATTGCTGAAGCTCACAGGATTCACAGCTTGTTAAGGTTAATGATTACTGTTTTCTTCTGCTAGCACTCATAGAACCTTACAGTATTATGAAAGCTAGCTAGTGGGGATGGAGGTGTGAAGTCAGTACCAGCTTGATGTCTCTTTGCTTTTTCTATGGCTCACATATGCAGTATCCTCAGCGGCAGAGTCTTACAATTAAGTTCTGGTAGTTAACCAAGATCAGGGGCAATGGCCAGTGTTGTCTGAGAGTTGATGGTACTCCTGGTCAATAGCTTCAAGAACGAGAGTCCACCTCTGACAATAGGCTTTTACTTTTCTAGACTATGCTCTCTAGTAGGGGCAATGTCTCTCTGTTACAAGGTAACTCCTTTTTTTATATTCCTTTTTTTTAAATTTTATTTATTTCTGTATGTGTATGAATGTACTGCCTGCATGCAAGTTTGTGCACCCATGTCGTGCAATGCCGCGGAGGTCAGAAGAGGGTGTCGGATTCCCCTGGAACTGAAGTCCTCCTGGAATTGGAGTTTCAGACGGTTCTCGGCCGCCATGTGGGTGCTGGGGATCGAACCCGGCTCCTCTGTAAGAGCGGTCGGCGCTCTTAACCGCTAGGCCATCTCTCTAGCCTTTAACCTCCTTTTATAATGCATTTGCATCTGTTTTAAGATGTTTCTATTTTGGCATATTTCCATGTAGCTTATTATAGAGCACTTAGTGTTGGATATCCCACCTCGTATCCCTCCTCTATATGTCTCTCCCCTTGGGTAAGATTTACCTGTTTTATTTTTACACCTATGAGTGTTTGTGTGTGTGTGCAGTAAGTGTGCACTTGGTGACCTCAGAAGCTGGGAACTGATTGACATCTTTTGCAAGTTAGTACTTTTTTTTTAATGCTTATTTTTTAAATTTGATTTATTTTTTTTGTACGTGTATGAATGTACTGTCTGCATGTAGGTCTGTGCACCCGTGTCGTGCAATGCCGCAGAGGTCAGAAGAGGGTCTCAGCTTCCCCTGGAACTGGAGTTCTTCTGTAACTGGAGTTACAGATGGTTCTTAGCCGCCACGTGGGTGCTGGGGATTGAACCCCGGTCCTCTGCAAGAGCAGTTGGTGCTCTTAACCGCTAGGCTATCTCTCCAGCCCTCAAGTTAGTACTCTTAACCACCAAGCCCTTCCTCCAGCCCCTTATTCTGAAGTTTACATTTGCAAAGAGGAAGGTAGAGGAAGTTGTGTTACCCTTAGAAAATTTATTTACACCAGACCCTAATCAATCATTAATTTGGATAATGAAGATAAGTAATGAAACTCCCATTTTCCCCACCATATTTGCTGTCTCTGTGCTTCTTGATTGGTTCTGAGCTCTTGTGAGAAGGATAGGAATTCCGTGCTGACCACTGAATGCAGTCTGGGGCTTCTCAGTGCTGCTCACATTCCTCCCTTTCTTCTACTATGGATAGTTTTCTTGCCCTAGGAACACTTCCCTTTACTTGTCACCTCTCACCTTATATTTCCAAATTTCCCTTCTGTCTCCCTTTGAAGGAATGTCCTTCTCTTGAAGACCTTTCAGAAAAGTCATGTTTATTACACTAGCCAATTTTGAAATGATGGGGAAATAGCTATGCTTTTCACCATTTTAGAAACTCAGTGACTAGTTATTCAAAGGTAGCATTTTTCAGCACTGAATCTTAACTGTGTAACACACTGGTCCACAAATATTTGTTGAATCAACCAAATGAATAAAAATATTTTAAATAGTAATAACAACTGAGTTTGAGCTTATTCCTTATAACTTTGTCCAGCATAACAAATTAGCAGGGCTCAAAGTTAGAAATAACTTTGAATGACTTTATATTCACAAAATATTTTATAATTCAGACTTTTTCAGCTTAGTAAAGCTCCTCCACACTCATCATTCCACATTCTATTCAGTGTTAATAATTAAATGTGAAGAATGCCAAAGGAGAGGTTTAGGGAGCACTTCATCAATTGATTCATAAAATATTTGCTAAGTGCCTATCTTACATTTGGTAAAATTGCTCACCTTCTGACAGGTAAGATTTATTTTTTAAAAGTGAAGATAATGTCTCTGTCATATGATGACTATTGGGGTTAAATGAGGTGCAGAATGTAAAAGTGACTGCATATCATCTGCTCCTTGTAGGCACTCAGTGCTGTTTCTCTCGTGCTTGTTATAAATATTTGATCCTATGATATTGGATCTTTGGAGTGGCTAGTCAACAAAAGAATTATTTTCAACATTTCTATTTTAACAATTTCCAAGGGCTTAATAAGTTTTCTTATGCCATTCTGAAATTAGCAGGGGAACTAAGGATAAAAAGTTAGTTCTGAAATCTGTTCCAACCCATAGTCCTAAATGGTGAAGGATGTATAATCAGAACTTTAAGTCTTGTGGCATGAGGCTGCAATCTAGGGCTGCTATCTGGGTAACTGGAGAGATAACATTTGAGTCTGATGAAACGCTTTGACTTTTTCTTTTTAAATATTTTATTTATTTATTTATTTATTTATTTATTTATTTATTTATACAAGTATATTGTCTCTATGCATGTAGGTGCCCCTGTGTTATGCATTGCCAGTGGAGATCAGAAGATAATGCCAGATGGAGTTAGTGGGTAGTGGGAATCAAACCTGAGTCCTCTGCAAGAGCAATCAGTGCTCCTCACCTCTGAGCCATCTTTCTAGCTCTCACTTTGAGCTTTTCAATTACCATAGTTAATCTTTTTTTTCTGAATTTCAACGACTTGCAAGTAAAAGAAATTACAAAATTAAACCAAAACCAAGTCCAATAAATAGACTAAAAGAGTAAATGTTTTCAGTTACCACATTTCAGAAGCAGAGAGTAAAAGGTAGGAAATGTAATTTACCATACATTCCCCTCTAATTTTCTTTTTCTTTTCCTATTTCTCTCTTGAAATACTCCACCCCTGTGTTTCCAGCTATTTCATTTCATTCATTTGGGTGGTTTTTCCATTTGAATGATCTTGATTCTCTCCATACTTCATATTTAGTTTTACAATTCACACTCCCCCTTCCTGCAACCTCATTACTCAGATCGTTTTGACATTCCTCATCAGTTTCTCCAGTTATTCTTTGCATCTCCCTCTCTGTGTCCTTAACAAGGGGGATTACTTAGTATGTGCTTGCTTCATTTATGTATGTTTACCTAAATGTTACATACAATATTCGTAGCCAAGACCTCTGGTTCCTGAAAAGTTCTACAACTGAACAAATACAGACAAATGAGAACTGTATGGTACCAATCCCTAATTGTTGCATCTACCATGCAACCTCTATGCCTGAGGCCCTGTACCAACATAGAAGAGGGGGCAGGAAGCCTGAAAGACTCAGAGGAACTGGACTCCTCCAGCGAGACAATACATTTTAGACATGACAGGGAACCGGTGCCTATGATTGTCCCACAAAATGGTAACAGAACAAGAGTTGCATTATGACAATGGCAGTGAGCATGCCAATGTAGATGGGAGAAATCTTATGGTCACACAAGTAGATGAACAGCTGCAGGAAATCAATGGATACTGAGGGTGAGAGAATCATCTTTCTTCAGGGATGAGATCCTTGATAAGCTATCAAATCACAACTGGTGAGCCCTAAACATATGTTTACATGTGCAAGATATATCTACACCTATGCCTATAACTATATCTATCATCTATATCAATCTATATCTATATCTATCCCCAGCTCTATCTCTATCTCTACATCTCTCTCTTCTCGCTCTCTCTCTCTCTCTCTCTCTCCGCTCTCTATATATATATATATATATTATATATATTTATATATATGAATGCATGCACCATGGGGGAGGAGTTGGTAGAGGCAATGGGAGAGGGAGGAATAAGTACAGATCTGCATAAAAACATTATTCACTGTATGACTTCTCAAAAACAAAATGAATCTTAAATGCAACAGACAGAAGAAAATAATTAATAATCAGAGCAGAAATCAAGAAATAGAAACAAAGAACAGAATATCAATTTAAAAAACAATCAATGACTCCAAAATTGGTTCTTTGAAAGAATAAACAAGATAGACAGACCTCTAGCCCAGTTAACGGAAAGAAAGAACAACTCCAAATCAATACAATGCATGAAAAGGGAAATATCACAACAGACAAGTGAAAGATCCAGAAAATCACATGGGAATACTTCAAAAACTGATACTCTAATAAGTTTGAAAACCTAGAAGAAATAGATGAATATCTGAAATCTCGGGAATCATCAAAGCTCAACCAAGAAGAGATCAATAGCTTAAACAGACCCATAATATATGAAGAAATTGAAGATGTAATAAGAAAATTCCCAACTAACAAAAGCCCAGGCCCAGACAGTTTCATGGCAGAATTCTATAAAACATTTCAAAAAGACATACAACCATTATTACTCAAATTGTTTAGAAGGATACAAACAGAGGGAATTAACCCAAATTCCTCCTATGAAGCCAGCATCACTCTATTACAAAAACCAGGCAAAAACAGAACCAAAAAGAACTATAGACCCATCTCACTACTGAACACAGATGGTAAAATTCTAAACAGGATACTGGCAAATCGCATACAGACCCACATCAAGAAGATCATCCATCATGACCAAGTTGGATTCATACCAGAGATGCAGGGATGGTTCAACATACAAAAATCAATAAATATCATCAAGCATATAAATGGACTGAAAGAAAAAAACCACACCATCATCTCAATTGATGCAGAAAAAGCCTGTGACAAAATCCAGCATCCCTTCATCCTTAAAGTCCTAGAGGGAATTGGATTGGAGGGATCAATCCCCAATGTAATCAAAGCCATAAACAGGAAACCCACGGCCAATATCATCCTAAATGGGGAAATGACAGAAACATTCCCTTTAAAGATAGGAACTCGGTAAGGCTGCCCCTTGTCACCACTCCTCTTCAGTATAGTGCTTGAAACTCTTGCTAGGGCAATAAGGCAAGAAAAGGAAATTAAAGGAGTACTAATTGGAAAAGAGGAAGTCAAGCTATCCCTTTTTGCTGATGATATGATCGTTTACTTAAGGGATGCTAAAAAGTCCACCAGAAAACTCCTAGAAACTATTAAGAGCTTCAGTATAATGGCAGGATACAAAATTAACGTAGAAAAATCAGTATCCTTTCTTTACACCAACAACAAGCAACTGAAGAAGGAATTCAAGGAGACCTTCCCACTCACAATTGCCTCAAAAACAATAAAATACCTAGAAACAAACCTAACCAAAGAAACCAAAGATCTCTACAACAAAAATTTTAATGCCCTGAAGAAAGAAATTTAAGAAGACATCAGAAGATGGAAAAACCTCCCATGCTCATGGACTGGGAAAATTAATATAGTAAAAAGGTCCATTCTACCCAAACTCTTATGCAGATTTAATGCAATCCCAATTAAAATCCCCAAGAGTTTCTTCACAGGCTTTGAAAAACGTCCTTAATTTCATTTGGAAAAACAAAGGACTCTGAATAGCCAAAACAACCCTAAGTGAATAGAGCAATTCAGGGGGGATCTCGCTACCAGACTTCAAACTATACTGCAGGACTATAGTCATAAAAACAGCTTGGTATTGGCACAAAAACAGACCTGTTCACCAATGGAACAAAACTGAAGATCCAAACTTGAACAAATACAATTTCAGCCATCTCATATTTGACAAGGGGGCCAAGAACACACAATGGAGGAAAGACAGCGTCTTCAGCAAGTAGTATTGGCAAAACTGGATCACCACTTGTAGAAGAGTGAAATTAAACCCCTACCTCTCGCCCTGCACAAAAGTCAATTCCAGATGGATTAAAGATCTCAACGTGAAACCCCAAACTCTGAAGGCAATAGAAGAAAAAGTTGGCAGCAGACTACAAGACATAGGCGTAGGAAAAGACTTCCTAAATCAGACAGCAGCTGCTCAAGAATTAAGGTCAACAATTGACAAGTGAGACCTCATTATACTCAAAAGCTTCTGTACATCAAAAGAAACAATTAAGGAAGTGAAGAGAAATCCCACAGAGTGGGAGAAAACCTTCACCACAGAAACGTCTGAGAAAGCATTGATTTCCAGAATATATGAGCTACTCAAAACACAAAGAAAAAAGAAAACAAATGACCCACTCAAAGAGCAGAACAGAGACTTCACCTTCACAAGTGAGGAATTAGAGATGGCTGAGAAACATCTTAAAAAGTGTTCAACAGCATTAATAATTAAGGAAATGCAAATCAAAACCACTTTAAGATATCATATCATTCCAATAATACTGGCTAGGATCAAGAAAACAAATGATACCAAGTGCTGGAGAGGTTGTGGGGAAAGAGGAACACTCATCCACTGCTGGTAGGAATATAAACTCTTACAGCCACTATGGAAAGCAGTGTGGAGAACCCTTGGACATGGAATGAACTTGCCACCTGACCCAGCCATATCACTCCTGGGCATGTACCCACAAGACTCACCTCACAGCAGAGATACATGCACATCCATGTTTATTGCAGCTCTGTTCAAAATAGCAAGGAGCTGGAACCAACCCAAGTGCCCCTCAACTGACAAGTGGATAGAGAAAATGTGGTACATCTACACCATGGAGTTCTATGCAGTGGTAAAGAAAGATGACATCATGAGCTTTGCAGGTAAATGGCGGGAGCTAGAAGATATCACGCTGAGTGAAGTAACACAGTCCCAGAAAAACAAATGATGAATGGTATCCCTCATTTGTGGATGCTAACACCAAATCCCCAGATGAAAGGCAAGCTGAACACCATTATTGTTATATTTCTGTTTATCTGAAAGCAGCTATGTTGTTATAATGTAAATCTCTTAACAGGCTCTAAAATAGACCTACCACTTATTTTCAGACTCTGTAATTACTGTATATGGGTGGAAGTTAGTTATTCATATTTTAGAGTAATACAAAATTAAAGAGGGAAAATGTGAATATTAAATATTTTTATAGCTAAAGTAGATATCCTAATGTGGACTTCAGCATGACAAGTTCCTTCAGGATATCAGGACGCACTATAAATTATGAGCAATTCTTCATGTGTAAATGCAAGAAACCAACCAGAAGCAAGGTGTTTGAGCACAGTGGTTATAGGTTTACATTGAATTGTTCTATCTTCTTTGGACCAAGTGTATGTACTAGACTTTGCCAGAAAGTCTGTTTAAAAAGCTTTGAAAACAGCAGAATGAACTGGTCCACAAGACAATTGTACCTATGACCTCAACCTCATTAGACTCATGCTCAAACCGATTGAGCTAAACAGCTGTATTCTTCTTAATTTCAAGTACATATTCATTTAATAAAGATGGGTTGGAGTTCCACTTCTAAAAAAGGTTTAAGAAAAACATAGGAAGAAAGAAGATTCTCTTCTCTGGAGAAAATAATTTGAATGGTTACAATAAAGAAACTAATAGTGGGGCTGGAGAGATGGCTCAGCAGTTAAGAGCACTGACTGCTCTTGTAGGGGACCCGGGTTCAATTCCCAGCACCCACAAGGCAGCTAAGAACCATCTTTAGTGCCTGGCATGGTGGGACATGTCTTTAATCCCAGCACTTGGGAGGGAGAGGGAGGCGGATCTCTGTTAGTTCAAGGCCACCCTGGTCTACAGAGTGAGCTCCAGGCCAGCTGGGACTAAAGGGAGACCCTGTCTCAAAAATACCAAAAAAAAAAAAAAAAGAGAGAAACTAATAGTAATTATCCATTTTTTTGTTTTGTTCTAAACTCACCCATCATCATTTATTCCACTCCTACTTCTTTATATGTTGCTAAGTAACTATTAGGTTTCTGACCTTAATCCTTTTTATATGAAATGCAAAGATGTTAGAGGAGAGATATATGTATATAAATGTACAGACAGATAAATAGATGTATATATTTAGAGACTAATATGGATATATGTGTGCATTATTGCTATGTTTCTTTACTTCAAGCAAAGTATTTATTTATTTATTTATTTATTTATTATTATTTTTTGAGTTAGTGTCTCCCAGCAGGTTCAGATGGCCTGCAACTTTCTATCAACAAAGAAATCTTCCTGGCTTCTGCCTCCTGAGTGCTAAGATTAAAGGTGTACACTATGAGGCCGGGTTTATTGTTCTGCCTTTTAAGTTGATAAAGTTTACCTGTTCGGGTCTCCATTGAAGGATATTGATTTAAGCAAACTTTGTTTCAGTGGTATGTTTCACACAGATGATGATTAATATAAAGGCAAAGGACCATGATTCAATAACTGGCCACCTCTCTTGACTTCTCCAAGTGGAACAGGTACAGAAAACCAGAGACCTCCTTCCTGCCTGCTAGTGAGCACACACTCCAGCCTGCCCAAGCCCCCTCCCATAACTGTCTCTCAGATTGTACTTCAAGGCAAGCTTAAACAATTTTTCTCCACAATCAGGCAACATTTATCCTACCCAACATTTACCCAAATCAATACATTTTAATTGAAGCTAATGACAGTTACCTTAAACCAAGAGATTTTTCACTAGCCTAAGAACATTAAATCAATGAATTTCTCAAAATTGCTATATCGTATGTAAAATGCATTTTCATTTTATCCAAAGACACATTTTTATTCTACTCTAATCTGCCAAGTGAAAGAGCCATACAAAAGTAATAGATTTCTTTCTTTTAAGCAAGCCATACAATCTCGAATGAAAGAAATATATTAATCATTCAGATACATGAATTTGATTTCATTTGCTTGGATATAACAGATATTTATTGAGCACCTACTGTTTGTGAGATACTGTGTTTGATGTTTCAGGGGGTACAAAATGATTATGATAGAGTTACTACACATAGAAGCTCATAATTTAATGGTGAATACTTCCATGGACAGAATTAATTATAATAAGACAAATAGCCAGGAAATTGCAATGAGGGAAGATATTCACTGTGATGAAGCAATTCAAGAGATGTGAAGAAGGTGGCATTTAAACTCATCTTTGAAGGATGGATACATGTAGTAGGAAGACATGTTAGACAGGGTGAATAAAAAGAACAGTATATTAGTTAGGTAAAGCCAGTTACTATAGCCAAGACACCTGGTACTTTCAGTACCTTAACAAGATGGAAATTAATTTCTTACATAGCAGACCACAGTGGCTGTGAGTCATCAGAAATTAATTGTTCTTAAATTGATGAGTCTAAGATAAAAGTTTCTTTTGTGGCTGGAGAGGAGAGCAGAGAGGTACGAAAATTAGCATATGAAAGAAACCAATGAGTAAGGAAAGGACCAGAAACACTTTAACCCTCTCCTAGCTGATACTTAACAGAGTATGCTCAGAGAAGTGCAGCCTGGGAAAGCCACATGGCAGGGAAACCACTGGGCTTTGAAATTTCCCAGCTCTTTGTTTTGCTGACCTACTCTATAATGTTCTATTTCTTAAAAAGCAAGAACAACAACAACAAAACACTCTTTCTTTTGCTTTCCACATGTACCTATTCCAATTCCTTATTTTAGGCCATCAGAATGTAGAAATCCCAATGGATATCTTTCTGAGGGAACCAAGCCTATACAGCTGTTGCACAGATGTATTTCCTTAAACACAGTCTCTGCTCCAAGGTCACCATTCAGAGTTAGATGCACCTGGACTGTCAGATACACTGAACTCAGATTTTCACCTCATGCCATTACATAGGGGTTAATCCCATATATCCATTATTGTTATGTTGTTTCTCTTCACCTAATAGTTTCCAGTAAAAAAAGCAGTATTCTACATTAAATATAAACTATGCAATATTAACTTTGAGAATAGGCAGCAGGAGAGATAAAACCAAGTGATTAGAGTTCTTATTAAAGGCAGGGAAATGGTACTGTGAATTATGATTATGAAAAGAGTAGATGAAAGTCAATGAAATCATTGCTTGCTGATGTTAACTTGGAACGTGAGAATCAATTTTGTTATTTGAGCTAGCTTGATATGAAGATTCAAAATGGTAGATTGGTGTTGCCATCCCTTTATTTATAGGTATTTACACAAGGGAGGCAAGCTACAGGGAGATCTGACCACTTTTCAGGCAAATTATGGCCTTTTCATCAGTGAAAACTGAAACATTTGATCATCTTTGATCTCATTCTCCAGCAAAAGATTCTCCAAGTAAAGCATACTGTTGAGGTTAATATTGACTGTCAATCTGAAAAGATCCAGTATCATGTAGGACTCAGTCTCTGGGAAGCCTTTGAGGGGTTATCTAGATTAGATTAATTGAGGGGTGAGAAGACCCACCCTAAGGTTGGGCATCATTATCACAGGGACTGGGATTCAGGGCTGAAGAGAAAGGAGAAGTGAGCTGAGCATAAGCATGCATCGCTGCTCTCTGCTTCCAGGAGGAAGATGCAGTGTGATGAGGGTCTCAATCTCCTATTACCAGGACTTCCTTCCATGATGGACTCTACTCTGGAAGTGTGATCAAACAAACCTTCCTTCCTGGAGTTCCTTTGTCAGGTATTTTGTGACAAGAAGTATGTAATATAATCATGGAGCTGCTAAAACAGGAATGTGTCTATGGAGGGTTGGAGACAGACCCTAGAGACATCTCAAATGAACAAAAGGCCTGCTAAATACCTTAACATGATGGCTACACAGAAGCCAATATGGTTGCGAAGGTCAGATCAACAGAAGGACATTGTGGAGGTGGGAGCAAAAGTGACTGCAATTCAGATGGACTAAAAGTTCAAGACACATTACAGAGTTGTGCTGTTAAACATGTCCCTTGTGGAAAAACAGTAAGATACTCAAAACACATTTTGATTTTCAAATTATTATAGACAGGAATGAGGATAAGAAAGGTTTTCAACAGGATTATCTCACAATGATCTTTTAGAAACTACTGGGGGTTTTTTTGTTTGTTTTTTGCTTTTTGTTTTCACCATGATCATGTCAACTTTAATCCAGAGATGCAAGGATGGCTCAATATACATAAGTTAATTAATGTTATAAAACATATAAAGGGATTTAAAGACAAAAATCAAATGGTCATCTCAATGCAAAAGACCTTTGACAAAACACAACATACATACATACATACATATTAAAAGTCCCATAAAGAATTGGACAGAAGTGAACATACCTCAACTAAATTAAAGCTATATACAACAAATCCAAAATCATTCTTTTTTTCCTTAATTTTTATTGAGCTTTTGTACATTTCATACACGAGTTCATGCATTCTGCCATAGATGTTAAGTCTTGTTTTGCAATTTTACTCGGTATTTATTAAGTTTTTGATACAGAAGTTTATAGTTTTCTTCAGATCTTTGCAAGACTTTTTTGTCATTGTTCCCTTTAATTTTGTATTACTCCAAAATATCCATATATATTCATATATATCTATATCTCTATCTCTATCTATCTATCTATCTCTATCTATCTATCTATCTATCTATCAATCTATATA
>VZQC01010921.1:1843596-1891453 GCA_009823505.1 Rhizomys pruinosus
TTTTTAGCTATAAGTGATAATCCATGAGTACAAGCATCCTTCGTGCAAAACCAATCTGCAGGCTGTTGTGCCCAAACCCCCACAGCCCCACCATCCAGTGGGGGGGGTGACAGGTTGTTTGTTCAATCAAGTTGATCAAATGAGTGTCCAGACTACACTGCTGTAGTTTCACCATTCACCCCAATCGCAGCCCCCACATTCTACCACACCCCCTCTTCCACAGACCGTTCCCTAGCCCCAGAAAAGGGGCACAGGTGGATGAGAAGCAAAACAGTCCACTCTCTCTGGAGCTGTTGACCTGGACTCCCGTCAATTCTGGCTGCCTCCTTTCATAGGCTGACAGTTTGTCCAGGAGTAACCTTTCGATCCTACTAATGAAGCACAAGCAATTAGATAGGTAGGCTCATTTTGAATCTTTTAAGGGTTCTCCACACTGCTTTCCACAGTGGTTGTACAAGTTTACGTTTCCACCAGCAGTGGATGACTGTTCCCCTTGCCCCACAACCTCTCCAGCATTTGGTGTCTTTTGTTTTCTTAATTTTAGCCAGTCTTATTGGAGTGAGATGATATCTTAGAGTGGTTTTAATTTGCATTTCCTTAATTATTAATGATGTTGAACACTTTTTAATATGTTTCTCAGCCATCTTTACTTCCTCACTTGTAAACTCTCTGTTCAGCTCTTTACTGCATCTTTTGAGTATGTCATTTGTTTTCTTACTTCATTGTTTTTTGAGTAGTTTATAAATTCTGGATGTTAATGCTCTGTCAGATGTATCACTGATGAAGATTTCCTCCCACTCTGTGGGTTTTCTCTTCACTTCCTTGATTGTTTCTTTTACTGTAAAGAAGCTTCTGAGTTTGATAAGGTCCCATTTGTTAACTGTTGACCTTATTTCCTGAACAGCTGCTGTCTGATTTAGAAAGTCTTTTCCTACACCTATGCCTTGTAGATTGCTGCCAACTTTTTCTTCTATCACCTTCAGGGTTTCAGGTTTCACGCTGAAATCTTTGATCCACTTGGAGTTCACTTTTGTACAAGGTGAGAGGTAGGTATTTAATTTTGTTCTTCTACAAATGGTGATCCAGTTTTTCCAGGACTATATGCTGAAGATGCTGTCCTTCCTCCATTGAGATTTTTTTGCCCTTTTGTCAAATATGAGATGGCTGAAATTGTATGAGCTCAAGTTTGGATCTTCAATTTTGTTCCATTAGTCAATGGGTCTGATTTTGTGCCAGTACCAGGCTGTTTTTATTATGATGGCTCTGTAATATAACTTGAAGTCAGGTAGAGCAATCCCCCTGCATTGCACTGTTCACTCAGGGTTGCTTTAGCTATTCGGGGTCTTTTATTTTTCCATATGAATTTAAGGATTTTTTCCAAGTCTGTGAAGAAACTCATGGGGATTTTGATTGATATTGCATTGAATCCGTATATCAATTTGGGTAAAATGGACATTTTTACTATATTAATTTTTCCAATCCATGAGCATGGGAGGTCTTTCCATCTTTTGATGTCATTTTCAATCTCCTTCCTCAGGGGGTTATTAAAAACAGCCTTCTCTTCAATTTCTTTCCCCATCTTTGCGGGATGCAGCATTCACAATCTTAGAGCACATTTGGAGTCAAGGGTACAGGTTTGGATCTACATACATCTGGAGGTATCTCTCTGTGATCTCCAGGTTCTTGTGTCCTGGAATGAGAAACTGGAATAGATATACATAAAATGTGGTAAAAGCAGAGATAGTTTATTAATAGGGGAACTTTGTAGTAAGGAAATCAGCTGGAAGGCTGGGAAAGGTTACCATCTGCATGGTACTTGTAAGGCCCAGATTGGATTAATTGTATACTATGCACATGATTCATTACATGTCAGCTCTGGTGCAGAGGAGTTTCCAGTCTTGTTCTCCATTGGTTTCTTTCATCTTAATGACATATTCTTTTGCTACACAACAACTCCTTTTACCTAAGAGTATGCCTGAGTCTGCTATTGGTGAGCAGAGTCAATAGTGGAAAATAATCATACATAGTTCATAAAATTAACTGTACGTTACTCATGTATTTGCACAACAAGGGCATTTCAAAAGTTATATGCACACATTCTCTTACAGGTGCTTACAGTTAGACAAACAGAAAGTAAAGAGAAAAGCAGCTGAGCAGCACATTTGTGTGTACTTACTGAAGAGGTAGAAGGGACTTATTGTCTGTCTTGCTGGTGGCAGTGAAGTTTGCCTGAAGTCACTCTGCATTGGTAAATATCATTCATTGTTGGTGGTGTCTAACAAATTACTAGAAGGAGCCCTGCCTCTATAGTATTCTCCTCATGCTTAGCTTCGAAGAGGTGACTACTAAGCACACCTGCTTCTACTGTAAAGCACTGAACTCTTTGGCATCAAGAACTGTTCATTACATAGTAATCCCCAGTCAAGGTTAGAGGAAAAGAGGATGTGCTGGGACTTGCCTTCTCTCTGTCCACACTATCTTACCTTGTTGAGTGCTTTTTCTAAAAACCAAGTCTTTTTTATTCAGAAATGTTCTGACAGTGTCTGGTCCTCTAGCCACGTACAGGTCCCTAATGCTCAGAGTTTGCAAGTCATCTATCCTAAGTACTCTTTTATTTCCACAGTGATTGATTCTATAGTCCATCAATTATTTACCAGGAAACAGATGCACGTTTTTCTCTTCCTTTGAGACATTGACAATTTCCAACAGGAGTTCTATTCTTAACATGATTAAGCTCCTCACAGTGGAGAGTGGAGCAATACTTTCCATCTGATCATCATCAGGCAATTCCCAGGACATTCCAAAGTCTCAACTTCTCTTTTACTCAGTATGATGATTTAATCTGGAAGAAATTTCTGGGGCATTTTGGGTTGGACATTGATAATTTGTACATTTCATACAACAGTTCCTAATCAAATTTAGTTCCTCCTTGCCCCAACACTCATCAGAACTCATCTATTATGCCATCCAGGTTAGGTCCTATTGAGCTTTTGAACTCAGATGTTCTTCTGTGCAAATTCATCCAGAAAGCTGCTGCAGAGGGTCTGGGTTTTTCTTGTCAATCTTATGACCAGTGAGTAACAGATTGGTGTAATACCTGAGACATGAATTACAGTGTACAGATTCAGAGTTCATGTGTAGCATAGCATTTCCACATGAGTACAGAACATTAGCAGAGGTTTTAAGATACTGATATGTTCTAACAAAATTACCACATAACTCATGTTGATACATGGAGGTTCACATGAAAGAATCAAGGTCAAATCAACATCCTTGATTTGGCTGAGTCTCTGTGGTGTCTAGGGGGGGGCGGAGGTCCAACAATATCAGTTTCCTAAGCCTTGAAAACTTAATATCTTTGTTTTCACTATTGTTTAGCTATTGAAAAACTAATATGAGGTCTCCTACTTTATCCAAAATTTACACTTTATTTTTTTAATATTTAGAAATATTTTTTTTTCATTTTTCAAGAATAAGTAATAATTTATGAGTACAAACATCCTTCATGTAAAACCAATTTGTAAGCAGTTGTGCCCAAACCCACACATCCCAAGGGTCCCACCATCCAGCTGGGGGGCTTGTATGTTCAATCAAGTTGATCAAATAAGTGTCCAGTCTATATTGCTGTAGTTTCACCATTCACCCCAATCACAGCCCTTGCATTCTACCATGCCCCCTCTTCCGCAGATTGTTCCCTAGGCTTAGAAAAAGGGCACAGGTGGAAAAGAAGCAAAACAGTCTACTATCTATGGAGCTGTTGAAATGGACTCAAGTCAATTCTGGATGTATCCTTTCATAGGCTGACAGTTTGTCCAGGAATAACCTTTCAGTCCTACTAATGAAGCACAAGCAATTAGATAGATAGGTATTTAAACAGTACTAATTGTTATGGTAGGTTACTTTGGTATAGACACAGATATTTGGATGGTATGTTAATCTATGAATTACATTTTTTTTCCTGTAAAATGTGACAGGGTCTAACTGTGGCTTATAACATCTCCTAACCACTAGAGGATGTAAGTTTGTGGCATTAGCCATGGGTTATTCATCCAAGGAGAGAGCTAATAGCCAATTAGATTTGGGATATACAGGCATATGGCTGCCACTGCTGCACAGTATTTCCAGGTAGGTGAAGTGTAGCTAGTGCTGACGGAGGAGTCTTGCTTGACTCAAGGAGACCTATATTTGCTTTATTGGTTTAGTGGCCTTTGGTAACATTCTCTGGTATTCCAGAGACCAACTGTACACTTGCACGTGTGCTGTCAATACATCTTTTCCATGCTTACATCAGGTCTTCGATAGCAGGGCCTTACTGCCTCTCTTCTTGCAGGTATCCCAGTTTACAGGCAAGAAGCCTTTACCTATGGGGGGAGGGCTTGGATCCCCTGGCCAACATCTCCTTGGTAGAATAATCCGTTGCTGATATGAGAGCTCTCCTGTATTAATATATTTTGCTTAAGTGCACAGCTTAAGGAGACTTTAGTATTATATTTGGATCTGAATAGAGAATAATCCTTTTCACAGTTCCTATGTCAATTAGTCAATTAAAGAAGGCAGTTTTACTGGATTTATAAGAGATTACCTCTATGACAGTTGGCTCCAATTTACAGTTAGAGAATGACCTCATCATCATCATATTCCTCCTTGTTCTATGAAGGAGAGGTAAGAAAAATCTCTCCTATTAAAACTTTGCGGCACCTAGAAGGTAAGTTTCATTAGGACTCATTATAAATAGTTATTACAAGTAGGATCCACAGAGGGGTTTGATGCCTGTAGCAGTTTGATGCTTTTCTTCCTTTCAATATTCAGATGGGCCAACCTTTCTTCGGGCACTTCCTGGTACATCCTACACAATGCAAATCTGTGTTTTTTTCTTTCTCAGCTGTTAAGTTGGTGACGTTTTGACCTGTGGGAACATACAAATCTTTTCCCGTAGTTAGTTTTAAGATTTGAATTGCAAAGTTTTTGACAAAAATGTTTCATATATCTGTATCCGCCCTTTTTATTTTAGGTTTTTGTTTTTTGATCCATGAGTCTCAAAAAGGCATTTGTAGTACACGTACATATAGGCAGGAATCAAAGCGCATCATCAAATTCACCCAAGCTGTTTTGGGTGACCATATGTTGTTAACGTGGGAAGCAAACTTAATTTCTTAAGTTAAATCATCCTACAGGTAAAAGAGAATGCTACAAGATGATAATGTACAACAGAAAAATTATAGAGAACATTTGTATTTGCCAATCCTAAAGTTATTGTTATACAGATTTTAAGTAAAACAAATGTGGATGACAACAATTTATATTTCCAATTAACTAAGGTGCATTACCATTTTATCAGAACCTTTAAACCAATGTTGTTTAATGTACACTTATTTACTTTTACTAAGTCCTAAAACATCATGTAACCTGTAGGCAGAGTCTGAGCAAAATTAGATACTTGTGAACTCACATCCATTATATATACATTAATCTAATATAGACCCGTGTCGCTCTCCCACCCCTCCCACCCCTCCTGATTCACCATTTCAGTCAATTTTCTGATGCCCAAACTAAAAATAAACAAACCCAAAATTTACACTTTAAATGAACCTCTTTCTCATTAAAACATGTCCCATGATCCATATTGGGAAAGATCAAGAGGAAAAATATTCTATTTGGCTAAGTATGGACATTATCAAGAAACACATTTCTGGTGTGTGGACATATGGGGATTTTCCCTGTAATTTTATATAATATGAATTTGTACATATAAATAAATACACATAGACTTATGATCAATAAAAACCCAATATATTACCTTGTTGGGAAGAAATAAGAGCTACAAATATTTGAGAAATTGGTAATTTAAATATCTAGTACTCTCAAAATAAATCCATAAGTAAATTTTAGGCTAGGAGAGGACACTCATTCATTCCCTTACTTGACATTTTAGACTTAGGTCGCAAGCATTGCAGTAAAGTCCTGACATTTGATTTATGTTCTCAAAAAATTTTAAGCTAGAGATTATTATGTGAAAAGGCAGCAGAGGGTGCCCAACCTATGTTATACCATATGAAATAGCTTTGTTCAAATGTGGTCCCCAAATGCTATTGTCTTCTGCATTCTCCCTGCTGGGCAGAACCTGAAAGAAATCTGAAGGCTACAGAAAAGTCAGGAATGTATGTTATTCCTAAGTATTCTTGACCTCTAACAATCCACTATTCTTCTCAGGTAATCTATCTTATTTTCTTGGACACAGAGAAGACATAGGAATCCTGTCTACTACACAAAGTCCCATGCCAGACTTCTCCATAATATTAGAACTAAAATAATTGACTTATTTAGAGAAGGAAGGAATATAGAATATAGAATATTGTGCTATGAACAGCAGAATTAAGGATGCCTAGTAGAGAAAAGTCAATTGCGATAAAAGTGATTAGAGAGATTTTGAGAAGGGAAAAGAAAAGCTATCTCTGGCTAGGGAGAGAGAGAGAGAGAGAGAGAGAGAGAGAGAGAGAGAGAGAGAGAGAGAGAGAATGAAATCTAGGAATATTATTATTTTTTAAAGATGAACCATATATTTTATTGATGATGCAGAAGTCATTTTTCTTTTATTATCTTATTAGGGTTGTATATGTGCATTTTACATTTCTTTTTTAAATTTTTATTGTTATTAAAGTTTTTCCATAAGTCATACATCATTTCTCTCAATTGAATTTAGAGTCACTTCCCTTGCCATGCCCCTCACCCCACCTGAGTCTCTGCACTCTGCCATACATGTCCTACATCTTTTTTCTGAGTCTTTCCAGAGTTTATTTCCAGTTCTTTTGTTGCTGTTCTTTCAACTTGTATTGCATATATATATATATATATNTTCTCTGGTTTTATTGCCTCCAATATGCCATGGCTATTATTAATTAAGCTTGTGTCTTGGCACAGATATTAATAATGATCTCCTTTAATTTCGGAAAAAGAAATGTTCTGATTTGGTCAACACGATGTGGCCATCTTAATCTTCATGCACTATATTCTTGAGGTACATGTCCCTCTCCTTAATCATGGCATAGTATTGTACATTTAAAGGTTTCTCTTTCTGATATTAAAATGAAGCAATACATTTTATTAACGGGGCTCCATTTTGGACTCTTTCTTTACTTCCTCAGTGATTCACGTATATGAAAATCGCTAAAAGCAATAACTTATAACCTAGGCTTAGTGCTTTTGCATTCTAATGCTTAGAAGACTGTCTGTAATATATCTTACTTTTCAGATAAATGAAAAGCTCATGATCCCTATGAAAATTTCCAAGAGACATACCCATTCCTTCTTAGTCCAGTAAATTTGGAGGCAGTCAAGAATCTTTTCATTTTACTTATTACTAATGCATGTCTTTTGGAGAAAATGTATATGAAGATACACACATGTCATAGCACATGTGGAAGTAGAGACACCATCAGGAGTCCCCTCCTCCACTGGGGGTTTCAGGATAAACTCTGGTCACCAGCCTTGCACAGAAAGCACGTTTTGCCAGCTGAAAAGTTTTTTGTGGTGCTTACAATGATTCTTGAGACCATGGCAGATGGTGGTTAGACAGTGCTTATCATGCTAAAGTGATGCTACAGTGTCCAGGATATCTCTACTGCTTTTGCCTGCTCATTTTTTTCCCAATCTTTGATAATCTTTTGAGCTGAGCTGCTGAATTCACTCAAATAACTTATGAAATTCCTTAGATAGAATTTCTTTCTATTAAGTACCCACATAGCCTAGCAACCTTGAAGAGAACTAACCTGCAAGTTCTTTGTGATGCTAGATTTGCTAAGCAACCTGCCCCATTTTCATTACCATCAGCAGGGGCCCAGGCTCAGGGAGACATCAGACAGACTCTACTCCAGATGCACATAATGCCAACTACATAATCATGTGGCCCTATACAACAAAGATTATAATTTTCAGATTAGAAACCTCTCTTTTGCAAAAGGTTCTTCTTCAGATATATCCCAGTTTCTCCAGATGTTTAAAAAGCACACACTCCCTTTATAATCTCTTCTAACAGCAAGTTGGCTTCCTTCTTTGCTGATGTTCAACTGGATTATTATGTGGGTCACGGTCAACTCTCTACATTTTCACTACCTAATTATTGTTTATGGTTTTACTTTGGATCCTGTACTTCAATTACCTTATCTGTATTGAACAAACATGCTAGATTCCTCTCTATTTATTATATCTTCCATAAATTGTATCGCCCATCTAGGATAATGGGTATAGCTTATATATTTGTAACATTCTAAATAGCCTAAATTTCTTGATAGCTTAAGTGTAGGGTGTGTAACTATGGGGCTCCAACAGAGTATATTGGGAAAATGATAGACTTCTCCAGCTCTCCAAGTATGTGTTTTTATATTAAAGTTAATTCCCCCTTTGGTAAGGACTGCTGCATAGCCAGGATGTCTCATGGAGATATTACAAAACAAAGACATGCTCTCCTCTCATTTTCATGCTTCTAAAATTTTCCGTCTTAAGGAGGAAATGTAAACCACTAAGGAAGCTAAATTTGCAATAAGTTCTATTGGCATTTGGGAATAATTTATTCCTTTGAAGGGACAGAGGAATAAGGTTACACAAAAATGAAGGTGTCACATCATCTCCCTTATTTCTGAGATTTGTAAAGAGAATTGTGGCTGCCAGGAAGTCCTTGGGCTGCCTGTTATCAACAGTAATCAGTTGGAACTGATTACTCAACTCTGGTCATTTTCATCTACAAACAAATTCACAAGTTTCTCAGACAAATATGGATGGGCTGGCAAATTTAAATTTCAAAATAAAAAAATATCTTCCTGTAATGAGTTCACATACCTTTTATTTAGACTTCCAAATGCAGCATAATGTGATTAGTTTTTATGTTGTTTCTTTTCACCACTTATGAGAAATCACATCATCAATCATATTATCAAAATTAGATGTGGAGAGGGCTTAGCATGTCACTAGTACCCTCCCCAGTGCCAGTACAGACTTGTTTAAGCCATTCTGCTGTAGTTTTTAATATTTTTTTCAATCTAACATTAAATATCCCCTGTGATTAAGCATCTACCATTTCCCCTGTAATGACAGAATTGGTACTCTTAAGAGGATGTATCTATGTTTTATTCACTTTTTTTTTTTTTCAATAAAGAAAGCTCATGGAAAACTAGAAAATAAAGAGCAATTGAATATATATTATGATCAAAAATTTCAATGATTACCAATACTTATCACTAATATTTGCAAAGAATGTTCATATGTATCCTAGAGATGTAAAGTATTTCAGTAATTGTTTTACTTTTAAACATTAATTTCTTTCTATTTTAGTAAGGCATATATAATACACATAGGCATGTTTTTAAAAATAAGATTGTTGGCCTGGGTGGTGGGGTGCACGCCTTTAATCCTAGCACTTTGGGAGGCAGAGGCAGGTGGATCTTTGTTAGCTCAAGGCCAGCCGGTCTACAGAGTGAGTTCCAGGACAGCTGGGGCTACAGGGAGACCCTGTCTCACAAAAAGAACAAAAAAAAAAAAAAAGAGTTGTAAGAATCATTGAATACTATTAAATTACTATGTTACAAACCTGATGTAGTTTCAGTTTTTTTTTCTTATCAGTATTTGCACATCATCTTTTAAAGGTTACTTTTTTCCCTTCAGTGAAAATATAAGTAGATTTTGATTATAAAATTTTCTGTCAAGATTATAATTTTTTAAGATCATAATTTTGAGTTTAGTAGATGCAGGTAATCAATACAGACTCCATCCATATGAAGTTCAGAATCTCTGCATACCACCTTTGAGTTTTTAAGGGCAGTCATACTAACTCGGGCAAGATCCATTTCCTCAGAATAGCCTCAGAAAGAGTTCATAAAATAACTTTTATCATTTCTCATGTAAGCCATGGTTCAAAGAACTCTGAAGCTGATAGGGCCTTCATCCTTATCTCATCTCATTCTAGCAACAGGACCCTTTCAAAGCCTGATATCCTTACTGGTAGAAGGGACAAATTGTCTGTCTTGCTGGTGGCAGTGAAGTTTGCCTGAAGTCACTCTGCATTGGTAAATACCATTCATTGTTGGTGGTGTCTACCATATTTTAGGAAAAAAAAAAAAATCATTTTTTTTTTTTTTTTGTTTTGAAGTATGTTTATGAATATTTTATGTTATTATATATATGATTATATAATATATCCTGCATGATATATAGCAGTGTTTTTATATATACATTAAATATTATACAAGATTTATATATGTATATATTGTATGTATATATAATAGAATAATATATATTAGAATATATAAATATAGATCAATCAGAAAGGAAGAAGTTAAACTATCCCTTTCTGCAGATAATATGATCATTTACCTAAGGGATGCTAAAAACTCCACCAGAAAACTTCTAGAAATGATTAAGAGTTTCAGTAAAGTGATGGGATACAAAATTAACCTGGAAAAATCAGTAGCCTTTCTTTAAACCAACAATAAACAAGTGGAGAAGGAATATAAGAAGACCTTCCCCCTCACAATAGCTTCAAAATTAATAAGATACCTGGGAACAAACCTAACCAAATATACCAAATATCTCTACCACAAAAATTTAAAACCCCTGAAGAAGGAGATTGAAAATGACATCAAAAGATGGAAAGACCACCTATACTCATGGATTGGAAAAATTAATATAACAAATATGTCCATTTTACCCCAAGTGATATACAGATACAGTACACTCCCAATAAAAATCCCCATGGATTTGTGGTAGGATGGGTCTTTTGGGTATATACCAGGAATGGTATGGCTGGGTCAGGTGGTAGTCTCATTTTGAGTCTTTTAAGAGTTCTCCACACTGCTTTCCATTATGGTTGTACAAGTTTACATTCCCACCAGCAATGGATGAATGTTCCCTTTTCCCCACAATCTCTCCAAAATTTGGTGTCTTTTGTGTTCTTGATCTTGGCCAGTTCTAACAGAGTGAGATGATATCTGAGAGTGATTTTAATTTTCATTTCCTTAATTATTAATGATGTTGAACAGTTTTTTTGTTTTGTTTTGTTTTTGGTCTTTTTGAGACAGGGTCTCCCTGTAGCCCCAGCTGTCCTGGAACTCACTCTGTAGACCAGGCTGGCCTTGAGCTAACAAAGATCCACCTGCCTCTGCCTCCCAAAGTGCTAGGATTAAAGGCGTGCACACCACACCCAGCCAACAAATCTTATTTTTAAAACATGCCTATGTGTATTATATATGCCTTACTAAAATAGAAAGAAATTAATGTTTAAAAGTAAAACAATTACTGAAATACTTTACATCTCTAGGATACATATGAACATTCTTTGCAAATATTAGTGATAAGTATTGGTAATCATTGAAATTTTTGATCATAATATATATTCAATTGCTCTTTATTTTCTAGTTTTCCATGAGCTTTCTTTATTGAAAAAAAAAAAGCTGAATAAACATAGATACATCCTCTTAAGAGTACCAATTCTGTCATTACAGGGGAAATGGTAGATGCTTAATCACAGGGGATATTTAATGTTAGATTGAAAAAAATATTAAAAACTACAGCAGAATGGCTTAAACAAGTCTGTACTGGCACTGGGGAGGGTACTAGTGACATGCTAAGCCCTCTCCACATCTAATTTTGATAATATGATTGATGATGTGATTTCTCATAAGTGGTGAAAAGAAACAACATAAAAACTAATCACATTATGCTGCATTTGGAAGTCTAAATAAAAGGTATGTGAACTCATTACAGGAAGATATTTTTTTATTTGAAATTTAAATTTGCCAGCCCATCCATATTTGTCTGAGAAACTTGTGAATTTGTTTGTAGATGAAAATGACCAGAGTTGAGTAATCAGTTCCAACTGATTACTGTTGATAACAGGCAGCCCAAGGACTTCCTGGCAGCCACAATTCTCTTTACAAATCTCAGAAATAAGGGAGATGATGTGACACCTTCATTTTTGTGTAACCTTATTCCTCTGTCCCTTCAAAGGAATAAATTATTCCCAAATGCCAATAGAACTTATTGCAAATTTAGCTTCCTTAGTGGTTTACATTTCCTCCTTAAGACGGAAAATTTTAGAAGCATGAAAATGAGAGGAGAGCATGTCTTTGTTTTGTAATATCTCCATGAGACATCCTGGCTATGCAGCAGTCCTTACCAAAGGGGGAATTAACTTTAATATAAAAACACATACTTGGAGAGCTGGAGAAGTCTATCATTTTCCCAATATACTCTGTTGGAGCCCCATAGTTACACACCCTACACTTAAGCTATCAAGAAATTTAGGCTATTTAGAATGTTACAAATATATAAGCTATACCCATTATCCTAGATGGGCGATACAATTTATGGAAGATATAATAAATAGAGAGGAATCTAGCATGTTTGTTCAATACAGATAAGGTAATTGAAGTACAGGATCCAAAGTAAAACCATAAACAATAATTAGGTAGTGAAAATGTAGAGAGTTGACCGTGACCCACATAATAATCCAGTTGAACATCAGCAAAGAAGGAAGCCAACTTGCTGTTAGAAGAGATTATAAAGGGAGTGTGTGCTTTTTAAACATCTGGAGAAACTGGGATATATCTGAAGAAGAACCTTTTGCAAAAGAGAGGTTTCTAATCTGAAAATTATAATCTTTGTTGTATAGGGCCACATGATTATGTAGTTGGCATTATGTGCATCTGGAGTAGAGTCTGTCTGATGTCTCCCTGAGCCTGGGCCCCTGCTGATGGTAATGAAAATGGGGCAGGTTGCTTAGCAAATCTAGCATCACAAAGAACTTGCAGGTTAGTTCTCTTCAAGGTTGCTAGGCTATGTGGGTACTTAATAGAAAGAAATTCTATCTAAGGAATTTCATAAGTTATTTGAGTGAATTCAGCAGCTCAGCTCAAAAGATTATCAAAGATTGGGAAAAAAATGAGCAGGCAAAAGCAGTAGAGATATCCTGGACACTGTAGCATCACTTTAGCATGATAAGCACTGTCTAACCACCATCTGCCATGGTCTCAAGAATCATTGTAAGCACCACAAAAAACTTTTCAGCTGGCAAAACGTGCTTTCTGTGCAAGGCTGGTGACCAGAGTTTAATCCCTGAAACCCACAGTGGAAGGAGGGGACTCCTGATGGTTGTACTCTAACTTCCACACATGTGCTATGACATGTGTGTATCTTCATATACATTTTCTCCAAAAGACATGCATTAGTAATAAGTAAAATGAAAAGATTCTTGACTGCCTCCAAATTTACTGGACTAAGAAGGAATGGGTATGTCTCTTGGAAATTTTCATAGGGATCATGAGCTTTTCATTTATCTGAAAAGTAAGATATATTACAGACAGTCTTCTAAGCATTAGAATGCAAAAGCACTAAGCCTAGGTTATAAGTTATTGCTTTTAGCGATTTTCATATACGTGAATCACTGAGGAAGTAAAGAAAGAGTCCAAAATGGAGCCCAGATTAATAAAATGTATTGCTTCATTTTATATATCAGGAAAGAGAAACCTTAAAATGTACAATACTATGCCATGATTTAAGAGAAGGGACATGTACATCAAGAATATAGTGCAATGAAGATTAAGATGGCCACATCGTGTTGACCAAATCAGAACATTTCTTTTTCCGAAATTAAAGGAGATCATTATTAATATCTGTGCCAAGACACAAGCTTAATTAATAATAGCCATGGCATATTGGAGGCAATAAAACCAGAGAAGCACAATTATTTATTTATTTATTTATTTATTTAATTTAAATAACCACAATTGCCCAGCATTTGCATATAAAGGTAGAATAGAAGTAGATTGATTTTTGCATCGGAGTTCATTGGATTTTTATAACTAGTTCTAATAATTTTCTATGAGGCATTTTATTTTAGCACTGTAGCAAGACAAAGGGATTCATAATTGCCAGAGACTGAAAATTATACACAATTTAAATAAATGTAAAGCTTATGCATAGAATAAGACAAGGACAGTGACCCATGACAAGACTCTGATATTTCTCATTTTAATTCAAGAATCATGGAAGTATAGACAGAATTTATTTGCTAAAGACAAGGGACTTTCTGTAGCTGCCTTTGCTTTGTTCCAGTCCATCCCTCTGCTTTGACCATAGTGCTGCTCTCCTCAGGGTGAAAGTCTAATCGCTTTGTCTGGACATGATGCTGAGGTCCTTCCTCAGTAGTTTCTGTTAGATATCAGCTGCTGCATTTTGTGCTATAACTTGAAGAAAGCTTCATAATTCATTCCTGGAAGGGAGTTTATTGTGAGCCATCAAACTGGGCCACTCAATTGAGCTAAGGGTTCTGGTATCATTAAGTATCATCAGAGTTGGTCTAGTTACTTTTCTATTCGCTGTGATGAAAGCAACTTTAGGAAGGAAGGGTCCATTCTGGCTCCGTGTTCAAGGATGCAGTGTGTCATGGAAGGCCAGTCAGGCCAGCAGGAAGATAAGTCAATGGTCACATTGTCAGGAAGTAGAGAGAGGAATGTGGAACAGCTATGCTCAGCTGGCATTCTCCTTTGGTGAAACCCAGGCTCCTGATCCCTGGAAAGGAGCCATGAGCATATAGGTTAGATCTCCCTGCCTCAGTTAACCTCATCTAGAAAAATTAACTCACAGACATTCTCAGAGATTTATTTCCTAAAAATTTGAGATCCTGTCAGGTTGAGAGGGAACATTCACCATCACGGTGGCATAGATGGAAATACATTTGAGAAGCAATTCAATAAACAGCTAATTATATGATCTTGAGAAAATTCTCAGTTTGCTCATCTATCAAAAAGTTTTTAAAAAAATCTTTCCTTGTTGGTTACTGTGGTGTGTCACTGGTACAAAAAGCATCAAGCACACGTAATAAGATATAGTGAGCATTTACCCAATCAGCTAACATGTTCTGAGCCCCTGTTGAATATCCTGGGTTTGTAACATGCAGTTTACAACTCAATGGGAGTTCTTTCGAGATGCTGATCCCTTCCTCTGTTGTGCAGTACACTATCACTGTGCAAGGTGGTTTTTATTTGTTTTTATTTTATGCGTATGTCTATTTTGCTTGCATGTATATAAGCATACCCCTCCTATGCAAGGGCAGTGGAGGCCAGATGACCATGTTGAATCCCCTGAACTGGAGTTACAGATGGTTGTTAGCTACCATGTTGGTGCTAGGAATCGAACCAGCATCCTCTGTAAGAGCAGCCAGTGCTCTTAACTGCTAAGCCATTAAGCCATTTCTCCATCCCTGGGAAAGTTTTTTTTTTTTTTTTTGAAGTTAATGATAAAACAAAAAACAAAAAAAAAAAAAAAAAAAAACCTTTTAAAATAAGATGAAATTTCCCCAAAATTCTGCTAGTGAGGCTGAGAGCTCCCTACATAGTCAATGTCCTCAGAAATCAAGATATATACTCGCAATAAAATCTAACTGGTTAGCTACTTTGTTTTGGGTGGTTTTTCCTCTTTATTTGTATTTTGTTGATATTTGTTATCATCAGGAGAACACAGGAAGTGACCATTGTATCACACAAATGTTCTAGCATTTATTGAGAGATTTAATCAACTAGTTTATGGAGAATACAAAACATGCCATCTACTGTCATAGTACTACTGGTATGTTGGAGAATAAGTCAGACAGAAGCCCTGTCCCCATGGTGCTGACAGTCTACTCCATACCGGGCAGTATATATCTATTATTGTTACCATGAGAAACTTCCTCATACAGCATTGCATCAATCTGTGTGAAGGCCAGCTTTACTCAAATACCAGCAATGAAGTGATGCATTTTTTCATTTGTTGCGTTTATCTTTTTAATATTTTATTTTATTCTATGTATGTGAGTGTATTATCTGCATGTCTGTAAGTGCACCTGTGTCATTCAAAACCCGCAGAGTTCAGAAGAGGTTGTCAGATCCACAGGGACTCAAGTTATAGATGGCTGTTAGTCAGCGTGTTGGTGGTGGGAACTGAACCTGGGTCCTCTCTGTAAGAGAAGTCAGTGCTCTTAACAGCTGAGACATCTCTCCAGCCCCAGTCCATTGCTTTTTATATGTAGTTGATATAGAGTTACAACATACTCAAAATATACAGGCCAGTGCAATGAGACAAGTCCAGTAGGAGCTTGGGTGTCGCCACACTGACAGATTGCTGTGAAAGCTCTAGATAAACATTTTCCATTTGCCTACTGGTAACATTGTACAGACCAACTCTTGTATACACCCTGGAAGGAGAGGAGCTCTGGTGGAGTCAGACCTGCAGGGAAAAACCTACTAAGACCATAGGAGTTGAGGTAAAAGAGAAAGAGGAAGAAAGGATGTGGGGGAGGAAGAAGAAAAGGAGATGGAGGAGGAGGAGGGAGAGGAGAAGGAAGTAGAAGAGGGAAAAGGAGAGAAAATGGAGAAATAGGTGAAGGGAGAAGAGAACGAGGTGAAAGGGGAAAAGGAAGAGGAGAAGGGGAAGAAAATCAGCAGGAGGAGGAGAAGGAGAGGGAGAAAGAAGAGTAAAAGAGTATAAATAGGGGAAGGAAGAGTAAGAGAATGAGGTAGAAGAGGAAAAGGAGGAAGGTGAGATGGAGTAGGTGTAGAAGAAGGAGGAGGAAGAGGAGGAAGAGGAGGAGGAAGAAGAGGAGGAGGAGGAGAAGAGGATCAGGAGGAGAAGAAGGAGCAGGAGAAGAAGGAAGAGGAGGTGGAAAAGGAAAAGAAGAAGGAGGAGGAAGAGAAGGAGGAGGAGAAGGAGGAGGAGGAGAAGGAGGAGGAGGAAAAGGAAAAGGAGGAGAGGAGAAGGGGGAGTAAAAGGAGGAGGAGGGAGAATAGGAGGAGGAGGAGGGAGAGATGATCATTTTTCTCCAGATTTTAACAATGTTTAATAATTTCTGTACTTTAGACAGACTGTATTATTCTTACTGAGGTTGTTCAGAATAACACATTATAAGAACAGCTCAGTCTTCTACAGATTCTTACCTGACAAATCTAGCTGGAAAAGCTGGACAGTTGTTTGGTGTTAGGTTGAGGGAGGTAGTTATCAATTCCCTTTGAATGACTCAGATAGGGAAAATAAACAGGAATCATTTAGCTTTCTAATTGGGACTAGGGTGAGAAGTCAAAGATAGCCAGGGATATTGGGTAGCAATTAAGGATCCTGGAATAGAAAACAAGCCGGTCTGCTCTATAGAAAAGTTAATACTGATGTTGTGGTTCCCTCCCCACTTGTAACCATCATTAACATTACCAACTCAGATCGCCTGATGTTGGTCAGCATTTATGAAAGACAGATGTGATAAATTATTTTATAATATGTCATTTATAAGGAAATGTTTCTGTGGTATAATTTGTTTTTCTATAAAACAAAAATAAATGAACTTATATAGGAGTGGCTTACAACACTGAATTTATATAATAACATCTATATAGAACTACTATTTCCAGCAACTAAAGTTTTTGATAATTTTATGTCATAAAATAGCTTCTTTTGTAAAACAAAAAGAACTGGAAAATAAAGAAATGTTATATATAAAATCATTCATAATTCACACATCTAACCTTATCATTAAATTTACTTTGTGTTTGTAGTCAGCTCTATTCCGTCAATAATACCAATTTTGTGTTTGAAATAACCAGGCCTGCATAGCATTTCTGCTTCTCATAGTAATAATTTTCTTTGCCAGACCCGGATTCAAACGCAGAGCATCAATGTGTGAATAGCAAGCTCTTTGTTGACATGACTGCTTCAAAGTTTGACTATATCGGTTTTGCGAATAAGGACTGTATTGTCACAAAAGAAGAAATTATCTGGAGCGTTTTAGCTCCGTAAGAATCAATGATTAAGCCATATCTGGATTCCTGTAAACTCGGAATTAGCGAGGCCTGAGTTAATGAGGTTTGATTGTACCCTGGGCTATCAATAAAATTGCAAAGCAGCAGATTCGATGCATGGACTCCCAGTGAAGTAAGATTCACTGCTGCTTACACAGGGGTTGAAGAGGCCAGCTTCTTCCTGGTACCGAACATCAGTGTGTTTTAATTACACTGTTCTGCGGTATAAGGTGGGCCTATAGGATGATCTACCAAAGGAAGTCAGCAATGTTTGCGTGAGCACCAGCACATTTTTCCCTCCTCTCTGCTCCCTCTCTTCTTTTTCAAATGGATCAGTTTTCCTTTCTTTGGATGTTTAGCTTTTGTCCATTAGAGGTTTCCCCCAAAGACCATTTTGTCAAACAAAGCAAAACACTTTAGAAAAGGCTGCGAGTTGTTTGCGAAGTTATGGCCTATGCTGTGTTTATGTGTCGTGAACACTTATGGAGTTAGCACTCCCCAAAGGAAAATCGAGGGACATATCAGAAAAATGCTTTCCATAATTGCTACTTGGTTTGATCTCCTGGTATTTCCTGCATTTTACCCAGCATAGTGCTATCACCTGAGATTCTATGGATACAGAAGGACTTCTACGCATAGTGCTACACCAAATGTGAAAGACTAATGCAAATGGGAGTTGACCTTTAAATGCTACCTTCAGAGGGATTGAGAACAACTTGCCTTCAGAAGACCTTATGCATTATAATCCTGTGTTTGCTGTGTGTGTGTGTATGTCTGTTTGTGTCTGTGTGTGTATTTCTGTGTGTGGGTGTGCATGTATATATGTGTGTATGGTATGTCTGTATTCATGTGTGTGGTATGTATGTATGTGTGTCTGTATCTGTATGTGTATATATGTATATGTATATATATATGTGTGTGTGTGTGTATCTTTATGTGTATGTATGTATATGTGTCTGTGTGTTTGGATGTATGTGTGTCTGTGTGTCTGTGCTTATGTATCTGACCAAAATACTATGTTTAGAGATCCAGTAATTTTTAATCAAGTATATATTTTTTGACAAATCAGTCAATTAACTTTCAGTATCTTTCTAATACATGTTTGTAATTTATGTAAATTTGGGAGCTACTGAGAAGCCTTTTAACTTCATTTAATTTGGCCTGAAAAATGTGTTTGGAGTCTATAAACGTTGATTATTTCCACTCATGAATATGTGTGAATAGGAGAGTGAAAGAGGAGACAGGGAGAAGGTCACAAACGAGTTTATATCACTTACCAACTTGGCAGGCCCACCCAGTTCAACTGCCCTGTGATCCAACTCATCTCCAAACCAGAATCCAGCCTTTCTGGATGGTAATAAAATTGGCCAATCTTTAATGATGGTATAAGCACTTCAATATAAGTTGTATTCCTATTCTGTACTGTATTTTGCTGAATCACTCTTAGATATGCAGAGTGCATACCTCTGGCCATTAGAACTACACACATATTCTACATGGAGCTTTTCTGTAGCACTTCTGGGGTGAAAGGAATGGTCAGAATGAGCCTCTACAATTCCAAGATAAAAACAGACAACTGCTTCCCTGAAGACAGGCAAACATGTAAATACACAACTCAGTATCTACTTGTAAAGTTAATCCAAAGGCACTATCAATGAATCCCTTTCCTATGTAGTAAAACTTTCCCAATCTCAGATTTCTTGGCTGTATAATGGGATCAAAGGATCTACCTTACCTTGTTGCCATACTAATGGAAATGTCTGAGTATGTTTACAGCTACAGTAGGGTTTGTAGCTCTATAAAGTTGGCAAAATAGGGTCTGGATTCTTGACACCTTTACAAACGAAAGAAGAGGACAGATACCTAATGTGAGTCTAAAATACCTCTGTAAAAGCAATTGTTGACCTGAAAGTGTTCTTCCCATGAGTGTGTCCTAAGCTTGTGTAAGCACATTACGCATGGTCCTGAATGTTATAAAACATGTATAAAAACAGCATGTAATACAGTAAATGAGACACTAATAGTGTTCCTTGGATGGTTTCTAAGGAACAGGCACAGTGCAAGGATTCTATGGTGCATTGTCTTATTTAATCACTTTAGTGTAACAAGAGTAGCTAATATTTAATGTATGCTTAGAAAGTACTTGGCAATGTTTCAAGAGACTAATTTAGACCAATAAAGCTTCTGTATGGTACATATTTTAGTATATGCATTTTGAAACGTGAATAGACAGGGACACAGGTTAAAATGTAACTCTTTTTTTTATATTTTTGAGGTAGGCTCTCCCTTTTAGTCCCAGCTGGCCTGGAGCTCCCTATGTAGACCAGGCTGGCCTTGAACTCACAGAGATCTGCCTGCCTCTGCCTCCTGAGTGCTGGGATTAAAGGTGTGTGCCACCACTCCCAGCCCAAAATTTAATTCTTTTAAATATTGTGACATGTTACACTGCTAGTAAATAGCCATATAGCATTAGGAACCTGTAGAGTCTGATTCACATATCAGCTTAAGTTCATCTAAGATTAATCACTACTGATACTTGATATTTTAGCTGAATATTGATTTCCCCTGATCTATATATCTCTCATATATATAATAAATATATGAGTAATATATTAGATATACATATGGATATAGATTATATATAGATATAGGTTCTCAATTAATGCAGCTTTTTTAAAGTATGACTATAAGTAGTTCATTACTTATTTATTTATTTATTTTTTGGCCTTTTCAAGACAGGGTCTCCCTGAGGCCCCAGCTGTCCTGGAACTCACTCTGTAGACCAGGCTGGCCTTGAACTCACAAAGATCTGCCTGTCTCTGCCTCCCAAGTGCTAGGATTAAAGGCGTGCACCACCACATAGTTTTTTATACCATAAGTAGGATCCACTTTAGGTGCATATTAAAAGTAGTAGGAATTTCTCACTAATGTTGGCTCTGAAGCTCTGGTTTTTAAAAAGGTTATTTTAGAAAGCCGGGTGTGGTGGTGCATGCCTTTAATCCTAGCACTTGGGAGGCAGTGGCAGGTGGATCTTTGTGAGTTCAAGGCCAGCCTCGTCTGCAGAGCAAATTCCATGACAGCTGGGGCTACAGGGAGACTCTGGCTCAAAAAAAAAAAAAAAAAAAGCTTCCTTTGAGCTTCTGCATTTTCATAAGAATGAGCCCAGTAGTACCTTGTTATAAATTTCTCTGATATAAGCTCATACACCTAAAACAAAAAGTGTGTTAGTTAACATGATGATTTGACTACATATGCAGAGCTAGAATCAAAAGGGAGAAGTTTAGGAAATGAATTTCAGCTTCCTAAATTTATTCAAAGATGAAGGTGGAAGAAATGACTCCCTCCCTCTTTGCTATGGGATTCCTAGGACTTGGGATTGTTATGGATTATTGAAGGCTTATTGTCAGACTTAGCTAGAAACCAATTTTTAACACTGAGATTCTCTGCTTACTTATGGTCTTTATGAGAGATGACAACATTAATGCTAGGAAGTTTAAAAATGAACTAAAACTAGGAAGTGAGTGTAGTAGAGAGGCACACAAGTTAAAGTTGATGATTCCATCTTGTAACTCAGAAACATAGTTTCCTATGAGTTTTGAACATTTCTTAGAGAAAAAAATAGAGAATGGGAGAATAATACTGGGATGTGTCTTATGTAAAAGCACTTAGAATATGTAAGGTGTTAAAGATAAGGGTTGCATATAATATGAGAAAGGACAGGAAAGGACAGCCTACAGTATTCCACGATGCTCCAGAGCAAAACCAGGTGTGAACTGAGAAGATGCTAGTTTCATGGAAGGATTGGGTTGTACAGGAGAGCACAGCCCACATTGGAAAGAGGAGCTGACTCTGAAGATGAAGTTGGTTTCTGAATAAAACTCCAACTGTAGTTCTTTCTCCTTTGGGGTTTCACAATCAAAGCTCTATAAAAAGAATCCAGGTGAAATAAATAACATCCCAACATGACGTTTCATCTCTTGCTACAACACTATAGAAGCCTCCATGCTGAAAGAGTGTCATCTTTTATTTATTAGCATCATGAAACATCCTGGAATAACAGAATTATGCGATCAATGTTAATGCTAATCAAAGTTATCAACATCGAGTGTTCTCTTCTCCACATGGTGTGGCCCGTGCTGCTCCCTTGATGCCAACTGCATGATTTGTACATAGCCCTAATTTTCTGATTACACGGATCACCTCAGTTCCTGCTCTTCTGAGTTCATACCCCTTTGCTATTTTTTTTTCAGCATTGATATTAGGGAAATGCTGTTAGGAAGAAAGAAAGGTATCCAAAATAAAGTCCAGCTACAAACATTTTAGAATTTAAAATATATGAATCTTTTTTTAATTTTCTGTATAATTTTATTGAAATTTTGTGTGTTTCAAATGAAGCATCTTAATTATCTTTATTGCCCTCTCATGAAACCCCACTGGATGTTTTTGAGCATAACATTAGTAGCCGTTATGTGGAGAGAAATAATTTAATCAGATAGTGGTATATATTTTCTCATATAATGTTTCAGTGAAAACTGGACTCAGTAAGTCAGTGGATGAGCATAGGGAATTACTTTCTACAATAAATGTAACAATTCATAGCCTATTATTTCTTAGAGGGTAAGTGAAACTACATACATGAATATGTTGAGATATAAATTCATACTATCTTATTTTTTTCTTAGATGGAGCATCTAGAATCTTTCTAGAAGCAGGAGGTACTGAGAAGGAGTGAAGGACTAGGCCTCCCATCAGTACAGAATCTCACTGCAGGAAAGCAGGAAGTATTTCCCCAAACATTTCTTAAGGTCCTAATAAAATGGAACAGAAAAGAAAAAAATTCCATTGTTTGTTCTGCACAACATTGGATATCTTATGACTTTGAATTTACAGGATCATCATATGAGAAATGCTTAATAAAAATTAAGGACAGTTAAATTTAACAATGTTTACTTGTGCAAGAAAAGGGTTGTAGAACTAAGCAGCACTCTAGACAAAGAGGGCAAATGCCTTCTCTCACAAAGGTGGTGAGCTATCATATTTTACAACCAGGGAGACAAGAAATGACATACAGAGATAACCTGAATGATTAAATGCAGTGTGTGACCTATTTCATAACTTTCAGTCTGATTTTTGGATAAGGGGTGAGATGTCATTTGTTTAAGTATCGAGTTGGCATACAGTTTACTATATAAAGAGGTCAATTGGTGCGAAACTTTAACAGCCAACGTGGAGAAAACCTCGAACCAAACTTGCCATTTCAACTGTTTCTTAGCAGCTTCTGGCTGGTACCACTTGGCAAGTGGGATCTTGTTCAGTGGGCAGAGAGCACTGTCCCAGCTCAGTCTGGGTTCCTGCCTCCATTTCTGTTTCTACCTTACCCTTAATACCCTCACCTTTGACTTTCATGATAATTTCAGTTTGCAAGACAAAGGTTCATGTTGAATTAGGAGATAAAATGTCTGGGACAGCCTCAGCTCATCTCAGCAGAGAGAGTGTTGAAGCATCTGACTTGGAACTGAGGTTGTCTTTCTTGATTTAGTTATGAACTGAGGAAATGTCTACCATGGTGTTCAGCCTATGTTTAAAAAATAATCTGGGGTTGGAGAGATAGCCTAGCGGTTAAGAGCACCATGTGGGTTCAATCCCCAGCACCCACATGGCGGCTGAGAACCGTCTGTAACTCCAATTCCAGGAGAACTCCAGTTCCAGGGGAATCCGACGCCCTATTCTGACCTCCGTGGCATTGCACGACACGGGTGCACAAACCTACATGCAGACAGTACATTCATACACATAGAAAATAAATAAATTAATTAATTAAAATAAACTTTGCCATTGTTTTTTAAACATAAAATCTCTGTGAATTTACCTTAGAAATAAAACTACTATAAAGAAAATAAAAGCTGATCATAATTGCATAGTTTTTTTTCTTACCTTCTGATATCCTTCCCCTGGTTTGTCTACTGATCTAAGTTCATACATATAGATAAAAATTTAGAAAATAATACAAGTTATGTATATATGCATAACTTACACACAGGGATTTATGTATTAATCCATATTTACACATACATATACAAAGCATAAATGTATATACTTATATATACATGGATGTGTATGTTAATGTGTTTATGTAAATGACATGCTGCTTATATGTGTGACTTGTGAAATTATTTTCAACTGATTCTGTGTTATAGATAATGCTGTAACCATCCATCTCAATCATTCTACATTGTAACCTCAAAGCCTATTATAGAAAGGAACTCTCTATCTCCAAGCCTTTGTGAAAGGAAGCTGTTATGTATTTCAATCTTGTATCTATGGTTTAATGTCTTAAGAACTATAATCTAAGCATGGGGAAATTTAAATATGTTGTTTAAAAATATTTTATTCTTAAAGTAGCACCAAGTACCTAGTTATAAGGCAAACTGAGAAATGTTAATGTTATAGTCTTCTTTACCTGAAAGCAACTGTGCTCTTATAATGTGTGCTAGGTAGCTTTAGTGTCAACTTGACACACCTGGGTTGAGGGAGCCTCAATTGGGGAACTGGACTGCATCGGACTAGCTTGTGGCCAAGTCTGAGTATTGTCTTGATTATTGAGCAATGTGGGGGACCCAGCCCACTAGGGTGCTGCTACCCCTTGGACAGGTTGTTGTGTATGGTCTAAGAAAGCAGGTTGGGCATGGGCCAGAGGAGCAAGCCAGTAAGCAGCATTCCTCTGTGGTCTGTGCTTCAGCTCCTGCCTCCAGGTTCCTGCCCTGAGTTCCTATGATGGGAACCCTCACTGATGAACTGTGACCCAGGAGATGTGAGCCAAATAAATCCTTTCCTCCCCAAGTTGGAATTGGTCAGAGTGTTTTGTCACAGCAATAGAAAAGCAAACTAGAACATAATGTGAATCCTTTAGCAGGTTCCAGAATTAACATACCACTTATTTTCAGAATTTGCAATCTTTGCATATGGGTGGAGACTATGTATGCATATTTTAGAGTAATATAAAATTAAAGAGGAAAAATGTGAACCCTGAAATATGATAAATAACAGTTGGTTTTCAGATGACATGATTTTAGTATAGGTGAGACATATATGTATGTATATATATATATATGTACATATATATATATGAATATAAAAATAAATAAAAAAAAAAAAAAAAAAAAAAACAACAACAGCAACAAAAGGCTGTGCACCAAAAATCAACTGAAGCAGTGAAGTTCTCCCCAAAACAATAAACCTCTGCTTTGAAAAAGCTTTAGGAAGACTCAGAAAAAATACAAGACATGTATGGCAGAATGCATAAACTTGGGTGGGGGGAAAATGGAAAGGAAAATGAGTCTAAATTGGATTGAGAAATGATCTATGAAAAAGTTTAATAACAATAAAAATATATGCAAGAATATTTTATTTGTTTTTATGTTATGTGTATGAGTGTATTGTCTTGCTTTTGTGTAAGTGCATCAATATCATTCAGTGCCCATGGAGGTCAGAAGAGGGCATTGGATCCCCTGAAACTAGAGTTATGAACAGTTGTTAGGCACCATGTGGGTGCTGGGAACCTGGACCCTGGTCCTTTGCAAGAATACTTTCTTTGTGACTCATACTCATTTTTATTTTTATTTTTCTCTAGAATCTTCTGTAAACCTATCTGTATGAAGGGAAGATTTCAATTCTTACAACGTTTTTGGTGAACTTCTACCTTGTGGACTACTTTCTGCCTTGTCAGAAAATCCTTCCTCTCTCTCTCTCTCTCTCTCTCTCTCTCTCTCTCTCTCTCTCTCTCCCTCTCTCATAGGCCTACACTGGCTCTTATCTAGAACAGTCTTGTTTCTCACTTATTGACTATAAGAGATAAATGATCTTGTCACCCAGAGAAAGTTAGTCAGGTCACTGCCATTTTGGTCTTTGTTCAATAATAAAATGATTCTGAAATATACACACCAGTATGAGAAATGAATGCTTGGAATTCCTACCCACAGTTACACTGTGAAGAGTGAATGACAGTAACTAAATTAATATGTGAACAAATGTTTGCCTGCCTTGTAATAACCAAACCTTTCTCAAGATGGGAGGTTGACAATGCTTATCAGGGATAGAAACAGTCTGTTTTTTCCTCAGCATAAACATATCTCTTGGAAATATTCTGTTCAGGCCATTCCCCTTCTTTACATCTTTATGATGATGAGAGTTAGAAAGAGTTCAGCCTTCATCTGAGGAGACAAGCCCCTCTTACTTTTAGCTCCTTTTAAAAATTTATTTTTTACTTATTTTTATTGAATTTTTATTTCATACATAACATCTCTATCAGTCTTAATTACCTTCATACCCCTTCTCCATTAGCCCCCTCCCACAGATGTCCCACACCTCTGGTGTTCACACACTCTGTCATTTGTGTTAGGATCTATTGCTCCAAATCACTCTCTCCAGCCATTCCTCAGTGCCAGATCATTCTCTGAGCTCTAATCAGCCTACGCAGAGTCCCTTTCTTAAAGGAAGTCAGTTCTTCCTCACCCAGCGGTAATCAGCTGCCAATATTCCTTCAGCTAAGATTGGGTTCGGCTGTTTTTCTGCAGTATCATTCTGGGATTTTGTCTGATTGAGCTTGCATGGGTCTTGTGCATACTGACACCATTGCTGTTGATTCATATGAACAGGATCCTAGGAGCTTGTAGGATTCCTTTCCATATGATCTTGCACCTCCTCCCTGCCTCTTATAATCTTTCTGGTAAACAACCTGAGGGAATCATATTAGTCTAACAATCTATTGACAGTTATACATAGAATATCCCTACATGAGTCCATTGTGCAAAATGAAAGTTACATAACAAGAAACAATCAGACAGGAAAAACCTTCCCTTTGTGCCTAGAGTAGTCCAAGAGACTCCCCAAATCACACAAGCTATTGCTCCAGCTCTTAATTGCCTCTCAGAACCTGAAGGTGAGACCCTATTGCTGAAGGCAGGGCATACTTTGGAGACTGGACTTGAAGTACTGGAGCTGGATCTGACCAGGGAGCCTCCTCCCCTGAAGGCGAGCTCTCACAGCTCTGAAGAACACTGTGCACTCCAGGGGAGAACAGTACTCAGTGGTCTAACACCAGATCTAAGACCAAACACCCACATCAATGTCAGGCATAGCATATGGCATCGGTCCAGTAGTGACACTTTTATCTTGGGGGCAATCAAATGATTAACTAATTGGACTGAAAGCCCACTCAGTGGGAAGAAATTCATGTGTGGTAGTGTAAACATAGCCAGATGGACACAACTGGAGAGGTCATAGATCTAAGAGAAATTCCCAAGGTTGTCACGTCCCTAGGCTAAGGTATCAGCTTAGTAACTGCAAAATAGGTATCCTTATATTTATAGACAAACATCCCAGACAGCACTCACAAAAGAAGCTTCTTTTGTATACCAGATGAGAATAGTCAGGGTCTCACAACTGGACATACACAGTTGCTCATGCCTAAGTGACACATCTACAATGCAATCTCGGGAGAGGAGAGATAAATGATTTCTAGCTAGTGTGAAAACCTCTTCAAGCTGCTTTTTGCTTTCCGCAGCTGGAGCTGGAGGCTGGTTTCAGGATGAGCACTCAGGAGCATCTTCTAAAATGCTCTTCTCACCCAGCTGCCTGGATTGCCTGCTAGCATTTTCTACACCGCCTGCCTCCCTCTGGGGCTCCAGCAATTCATCTGCGTGGCTTGGTCAGCATCCTGGGCCCACCTCAGTTCTCTGGAGCTGTGGGTGCCTTCAGAAGTGGCACTGCAGGTCCTGGGTCATCCCTGGTCTTCTCGCCACTCTGCTCCCCTCCACTGTCCAGCCAGATTTCTGTCTGCAGTCAAGGCAGTTCTCCTGGATGAGGTTCACAACCCATAACCTGTCCTGCAGCCGTCTTCACCGTACACTCCAGTACCCCTCACATGCACATCTTGCTGTGCTCTCTGCTCTGAAGCTCTGTGTAGTGTGCTGCTAGAATGTTAGCCTGGGCCTCACTTCTACTTCTCATCAATCTCAGAGCTCTGAGTTTCAGGGAGGCACAATGAGAACCTCTCTCAGGGGATAAAAGAGGAACTCTTCGATGCTTCACTCTGTTTATGATTCCTTTATTTATGGTGTCTCTTTCCCTCTTAGACAGAGGTCAGGAGACCTTCCATCCACTTGCCCCTTCCCTTCCTTCTCACAAACTACAGAGTTGCCAGGATCTACTTTCTACTCTCTTACTAACAGTAGCTTTTTCTTTCTCTATGAAGACCTTAAATCTGACAACTTAGCTTCCTTTGTACATAGGATGAAGAAAGAGAAATATGCATACAAATGATGAATATGCATTCATTCAATTTTTAAATGTTATTTTTATTACCTATTTTAGGTATGGCTTTCTTGATCTAAAATGAAGACTGATTTCTAAGATGCTTAATGAAATATTCTATTGAAGTAAGGGCAGCAAGAATGTCCATGGTCCCAGAGAAAAATTTAAGAGACTTGAACACTTCTGAGATATTGCCATATGCCATGTTCTGTTCTAAGTGTGACATATACACAGCGATATTACAAGATATACATTATTTTTATTACTTTTGAGATGAGATTTAAATAAAAAGGCACAAAGGTCTTTATCCAAGGGCAAATAACTTATTAAAACTAAGAAGGGGATTTTAACCTATATGACAGTTTCTTTATTTTAAAACCCTGGGAAAGACAAAGACAAAGCTTTCAATATATAACTGATGAAAGTGTAAAGGATTAATATTTATTATAAATTAGTATTTATAATTTGTTAATAAATTATTTATAATTAATTAATAAAATTTATTATAAAATAATATTATAAATTAATATTTATTAAGGGGAACAGTGTTTAGTTGAGGGAAGGGGCAGAGAGATGAATAGAGTCCAGGGGGAAGAACCGGAACAAGCTTGTCTGAACAATGCCATAAGCAATCTGCAATGTTTCCAGTTAATTTAAAAAAATACGGGAGCTGGGCATGGTGGCGCACGCCTTTAATCCTAGCACTCGGGAGGCAGAGGCAGGGGGGTCTTTGTGAATTCAAAGCCAGCCTGGTCTACAGAGTGAGTTCCAGGTCAGCTGGGGCTACAGGGAGACCCTGTATCGAAAAGACCAAAAAAAAAAAAAAATACAGGAAACCAAATTCTCCATGGAAAATAAAGGTTCTGGAGGTGTGTGTGTGTGTGTGTGTGTGTGTGTGTGTGTGTGTGTGTGTGTGTGTTTTGTGTTTGTGCAGTTACCTGTGGAGTCTAGAAGAGGGCAATGGATTACCCTGGGCCTGGAGTTGCATAATTTGCAAGTCAAATTGGAGTCTGGGAACCAAATTTGTGTTCTCTGGAAAAGCAGCAAGTATTAATGGCCGATCAGTTCTCCAGCACCTGAAGTTTTTGTTGACCACACATTGTAGTTACATGCATAGATGGCACTCACAGAAAGGGCAACCTTCCCATTCTCTGCTTGTGACTCAGCACATGGGGCTTTTCTTGAGAACACCTGTAACGAATGATATCAGCAAATAGAAATCCACTCAGATGAGGGCAGCTTGGGTTTCATAGGTAATAAAACCCAATGCAAATCAGTTCTTAAAAAATCTGAAGGTGTTTTAAGTGGAAAGGGGACATATAGGGGAGAACATCTCCACTGCTATAGAACAACCAAGGAACAGCATTCAGACCAGCTTGTGGCCTGAAACTGCATTCTTTTCCAGATTCCCAGGGGGATAGACTGCTTTACAGTCTGCTTGTACATGAATCACAAGAGATGTGTGACTGAAAATAATTAAAGACCACACCCTGGGGTAGATACTCATTTGCTATAAAGCACAGAAGATAAGAGGTCACTTCATGCCATCACTTTCATTCATTTTTATTGAGAGATGCAGGTGAATTTATATCTACTGTAGGTGGAATTACACATTGACTCAGTTTTCTCCAGAGAGAATATTTCCTATGTGAGTCTCTTGAGAAAAAAGAACTTATGCTTGGAAAATACATGCTTAATTTCAATTCAATATAAAGCTATAGGACCTAATAGTGAAAAGGTTAGAATGTGACCTGGAAAATGATAATTATCTATATAATATTGTTAGCTGAATCTGAATGCTCAGGATGTGGCTGGCATAACTTTTGATTCAATAATATACTTGTATACAAACAAGTCCCAGTCTTATTTTTTTCTCTTGCTTTTGGATGAAGGAGTAACCTCTAACCTCCTAAATGTTTGCAGCACATAGCTTACCTTGTCCACTGGAATGAAATACATAAGTGAAATTATATTATTCCTAGTAACCTTCACCACTGATACATCCGACAGAGCATTAACATCCAGAATATATAAACTACTTAAAAAACAAAGAAGTAAGAAAACAAATGTCCTACTCAAAATATGGAGTAAAGAGATGAACAGAGACTTCACCAGTAAGGAAGTAAAGATGCCTGAGAAACATCTTAAAAAGTGTTCAACATCATTAATAATTAAGGAAATGCAAACTAAAATCACACTAAGGTATCATCTCACTCCAATAAGACTAGCCAAGATCAAGAAAACAAAAGAGTACAAATGCTGGAGAAGTTGTGGGGAAAAGGGAACACTCATCCACTGCTGGTGGGAATGTAAACTGTACATCCACTGTGGAAAGCAGTGTGGAGAACCCTTAAAAGATTCAAATGGAGCCTACCACCAGACCCAGCCATACCACTCCTGGGCATATACCCACAGGATTCACCCTGCTGCAGAGATACATGAACAGCTATGCTTATTGCAGGTCTCCACAATAGCAAAGAGCTGGAGCCAACCCAAATGCTCCTCAACTGACGAGTGGATAACAAAAAATGTGGTACACCTACACAATGGAGTTCTATGCAGTGGCAAAGAAAGATGACATCATGAACTTTGCAGGTAAATGGATGGAACTCATAGCTATTATGCTAAGTGAAATAACACAGTCTCAGAAAAAAAAGGTGAATGTTTCCTTCATTTGTGGATGCTAACACCATGTCCCTAGTTGGCAGGCAAACTGAGCAACTTTATTATTATATTTCATTGTATCTGAAAGCAACTGTGCTATTATAATATGAATGTCTTAATGGGCTCTAGAATTGACCTACCACTTTTATTCACTCATTGTAATTGCCATATATGGGTAGAAGATATATATTCATATTCTAGAATAATATAAAATCAAAGGGAATAAATGTGAATCCCAAAACATAGTTAGGAATTAACATACAGTTCATTCCCAGAGGTCATAATTTTGATACATATGTGTTGTTTATATGGGCATAATTTGGAGTAATACAAAGAGGAGGGAACAAAAAAGTATTGATAGCTTTACAGAATAATTTCAGTATAATCCCTGAGTTATTGAAATATTATAATAATGTATAGCTTACATTGTAAACTTATTCTAAATTTATATTAAATTCTTATAGAACCTTCAAAAAAGTACATTAAAACATACATCAACTTAATATGGAATTTAAAATGTAAAGTTATAATTCTTTTTACCTGCATGCAACTTTAATGTTAAAATGTGAATCCTTAACCTGTTTTGGAATTAACTTATAGTTTATTTTCAGACTTTGTAATTTTGATTTATGTGTGGGGTGTATATATGCATATTTTGGAGTAATATAAAATTAAAGGGAACAAAAAAAAGAGAGAAAAAAAGAAATTATATTATTTTAGCAAGTAGCCAGAATGACTTTAATTTGTTGTGTTTAAACTTCAGATCAAACAGAAATATACAATTTTAATGCTCTTCCACACAATTCCACATTTTCTCCAATCTTGAGCACAATTTTAATTCTCATCTTCCTGTGCTTAACTAACTCAGACGACAAATACCTAAAACATGGGGTGGGGCCATAACTCCAGATATAAGGGATCTGACTCCCTCTTCTGGCCTCCACAGGCACCGAATGAATGCACTTACATACATGCTGGCAAAATACTCAGGTAAAATAAAAATAAGTTAATTAACTAAAAGTGGAAAGAAACTGCTATGTTTCCACTGCCTTTTAGATGGTTACTTCCTTTGTAATACATTTTCATTTACCTTGTCAGTGTTAACTCTATCTTTTGATAGAAAATTATTAAACAAAAAAGAAGAGGGGAAATCAAAGACAATACTAAGTAACAATATAGTGAGTGTAGCCCAGCTGATGACAAATGGGCGGACTAAGAATGCAGAATGATCATCCCAAACATTAATTCTTCACCTTGAAAAAAATACCAGGATGAAGAGGTAAGACTCTCTCTCTCTCTCTCTCTCTCTCTCTCTCTCTCTCTCTCTCTCCCCTCAGCTGTTCTGGAATTGCTATGTAGACAAGGCTGGCTGGCCTTGAACTCACAGAGCTCCACCTGTCTCTGCCTCCTGAGTCCTGGGATTAAAGGTGTTTGCCCTTATCTCTTACTTCTGGATCTATTGATGGTTCTAATTAAATTAACTTTCATCATTCCTCATTTCCACAGATTTCTTATGCACTTTCATGACAGTCTATAACTCTCCCTACTAGAGAACATGGTCAATTATATCTAAGGACATATTTGTCTGTTTTTCCAAAATGTGAATTCCTCTGAAAAAAAAGCATTATATCTTAAATTATTATCTTTCTAAGTGAAATATATATAGTAAATGGTATATTTTTGAAAAATTGTGTCCAGTAACTAAAATTGTCCATGACTAGCATCAAGATTTTCTTACCCTACTGATATACTCAGATTCTCTTCCTTCTTTTTATGTAAACTTGTACAACCATTATGGAAAGCAGTGTGAAGATCCCTTAAAAGATTCAAAATGAGCCTATCTGACCCAGTCATACCACTTCTGGGTATATACCCACAAGATTCATCCTACTTCAAAGATACATGCACATACATGTTTATTGCAGGTCTCTTCACAATAGCTAAGAGCTGGAACCAACCCAAATGTCCCTCAACAGATGAGTGGATGACAAAAATGTGATACATCTACACAATGAAGTAATATTCAGCAGCAAAGAAAGATGGCATCATGAACTTTGCAGATAAATGGATGGAACTCGAAGCCATTATGCTAAGTGAAGTAAAACAGTCCCAGAAAAAAAGCAGTGAATGGTCTCCTTCATTTCTGGATGCTAACACCAAATTCCCAGATGAAAGGCAAGCTGAACAACATTATTGTTATATTTCTTTTTATAGAAAAGGAACTATGTTGTTATAATGTAAATTTCTTAAGGGGTTCTAGAATTGACCCACCAATTATTTTCAGATTCTGTAATTACTGTAGAAGGTATGTGTTCATGTTTTAGAGTAATATAACATTGAAGGAGGAAAATGTGAATTCCTAAACATAAAAAAAGACTGAGAGAAAGATGCAGGACATGTATGGCAGAATGCATGAACCGGGGTCAGTGTGGGGAAGGGAAAGGACAATATGTCTAAATTGAACTGAAAAATGATGTCTGAAATACACAAAACATCATTAAAGTATGATATTTAAAAGTATGTCATTTTCATTTTTATTTGATGAGTATAGATGCATTGCCTGCATGTAAATAAGTCTTGCAATGGACACAGATGTGAGAAGAGGGTGTTAGATCTCCTGAAACTGTGGTTAAAGATGGTCGTTAGCCACCATTCGGGTGCTGGGAATCGAACCCTGGTCCTCTGCAAGAGCATCACTACTCATAACTGCTGAGCCATCACTCCAGCCCCTTTTCCTTCTTATTCACTGTGGGGTACACCATTTACAGGGCAAGTGGTCCTGGGATGTACGAGAAATCTAGTTGAGAGCTTACAAGCCACTGAGCAGTGTTTTCCCACGGTTTCTGCTTCAAGTAACTCAGTTCCTTCAATGACACACTGTGACTTGAAAGTGTAGCCAAAAAATCCTTCCCTCCCCTAAGTTGTTTGCACTCAGAGTGGTTTTATTTTGGAATTTATTTTTATTTTCAATTATTAATATAGACCTGTATCTGAGTGTGGGTTTAGTCTGTGCACATGATCGCAAGAGAGGCCAGAAAAGAGCATTAGGTCTCCTGGAGGTGGAGTTATAGGCAGTGGTGAGTCTCCACTGTGAGTGCTTGAAAAGCAGAATAAGTTTCTATGCAATGAGCCATTCCTTCAGCTCATGTCAAAGTGTTTCATCCTAGCAACAGGTAGGAAGCGAAGGCACCATTTTCACATTCATTTCCTCTAATATATTTTAAGCTCATGAAACCTCGAGGTTTTCTATACCAGTTTTGTTATTTAGCATCTACAATCAGAAAAATAGAAACTATGTCAAAAATGTTCCAACAAATTCAACACCTTGTGAATGAACTTTGTCTTATGCAGGGCACTCATTAAGTAGGTGCTCCCTTTAACATGAAACAGGATATCTACTATATTTGATAATGCTGATTTGTGGAGTAAATAAACCTTTGAGTTTCTTTCTTTTTTTTTTTTTTTTTTTGTTTTTTTTTTGCAAATTCAGACCTTTTCTGCATGAAATAGACACTTTCATGTAAGAATAAGTAAAGTTTGTGCTTAGAATATACAGTCCTGTTTTTTCCGTGCCACAGAATTATCACAGTTTTCTATGACTTCAGCATGTGCTGCCTGTCTCTGGCCGTATTCTTGAGCACTGTGTTTGCATTCTTGATTTACTACGATTGGCCAGTTTTTACTTTAGCCTTCTTTCAGAAAAGCAGCCCGCCCTCACAAGTAACAGTGATTCTCACCTCTCCATGAAACCATGAGTTTTTCAACCTCACTCTTTACTTGATTCCTGGACACTAAATATATCTAAGGTGACAAAACCATCAGAACTCTTGCAGTTAATCTGACAGAGTTCTTGTCCCCAAGGTAACATATGGTCCCACATTTCTTGTTTTGGATGCAGCAATCCATCTTTAAATAAATGTATTTTGTGACTTTAAAGGTTTTTCTTCCTTTGCTCGGGTCCTGCTGGTTTTATTTCTCCTTATATGTTCTGAGATAAGAATGAAAGCCTATTTCTCATGGGAAACAACTGAAGAGTGAGGATTCTACAGCAACATCTTTAAAGCACCAAGAGAATACTGTCAACTTGGAATTTTATATCCAGTGAAATGTGTTTTAAAAACAAAGGCAAGATTTCTGGTTACAGCACCAGTGTGAAAGAAGCTTAGAGAACATGACTCTCATCTTTACAACTAGAAAAGACCCCGAAATATACGGAAAACAACTCTGCTTAGAGCCTGATGGATTGACATGACAGAAAAGTCCCACCCTGAATTTGTAGAGACAGACAGGAGAAACGGAAGATCACAACCAGTTCACAAAATCTGTAAAGGAAGTGTGCAGAGCTGGCAGATATGGCAAGTTCTAGAAACTTTGCAAAGTAACTTTGAACACATCCAGATGCACACTGTGTGGTGGACTCTAAGAAGCTGCTATCCTAGATACTCTTCACCCAAATACCACCGTAGGGAATAAACACCGAGATCTTCCAGCATATCCTCAAGCTGATGATCTGAGAAAATATTCCATGGAGTTTCAAGCATGGGATGGGTGGGGTAACCATCTGAAATATCACCCACCCACAAACTCACCATTCTAAAGATGTGAGTTAGAAAAGTACTTCACCAACCAGAGTCTTTCTTCCTAGATCAAAAGCAATACTCAACTCTCTATTCCTGTAGCCTTCTGCACTCATCCTGAAGGATTTAGAGAGGCTAGGATGTATTCCTGAAACCCTAGCCTAGGGATCCAGTTCAATAATAGAAAACATGAATGCACAAGATGATAGAGTAATTTCCTTTACCCTACTGGTAGCACCTCTGCGGATGAGCAGTGGAAAGTTGTTATGTAGACTCTGTTAAAACGGTGTTCTCAGAAAGGCACAGAGACTATGGGCAAGGGGGATGTGGACCGAGTCAAAGAAATGCTGGGATAACTTGGACAAAGTGGATGGAGTCTTTTTCCAAAGCAATATCAATTTTGTGCCTCATACAAAAAGATGAATTTGAGTATGCTTGTTAATTAATACATCAAAGCTCTGAAATAGCCATGTTCATCTTCAGTGGACAAAGAGAGGGCTAGAAAGAAAGTTTCACCTTGGCTGAATGTGATAATGGTCTGTGAAGTTAAGTGTGGAGCCAAGCTTGTACATTTCCGATTGAAGCTGGAGAAAACATTCTGAGTAAAATCATGGGTGGGGCTTGACTCAAGGACACGGTTCTAGAGACAAAGTTCATGCAGACAGTTGCATCGGCACAGTTGTGGAGACAGATGGTTCCCAGGGATATCTAAGGAAATATGTGTACTCCAAATTGAGGCCCATACTATTTTAAATATTTTCATTTATTCATTTAGTTAGTTACTTTTTTTCCAAATTCGTTCCTTTTTATTGAATTTTTGGACATACCATGTAAAGCATCTTAACCATTTTTAGACCTCTTTCCCTAGCTGCACAACATCCAGCCCTCCATTGGATTTACTGCATTAGTTCAGGTATATTAAGGCCTACCAAGTGAAGTTTGTGTCCCCAGATGTCCCTCAGTGTGGGTTCATCCTTTAAAGCCTAGTCAGCCTATCTAGCATCATTCCCTTGAAGAATACCAATCCTTGCTCACCGAGAAGTGATCAAATCAACTACCAATAGTTTGTCAGCTAATTGTGAACATGACATGACTAGGCCGTGTTGCTCATTTCCTCAATTCTATGCTGAGATTTATGTCTGGTTTAAATTTACACAGTGTATTAGTCACTTTTCTGTTGCTGTGATAAAAACCACTAGAAGATATTACATTAAGTGAAGTAACACAGTCCCAGAAAAACAAACGGTGAATGGTATTGCTCATCTGTGGATGCTAGCGCCAATAACCCAGTTGTAAATATTTCTTGTGGAGAGGGATGCATATTAAAAGAACAACAACAGAAAGACTGCTTCAGAAAACTGACTAAAATGGTGAGCCTGGAGGGGTGGGAGGGGCAGGAGAGGGACACGGGTCTATATTCTATTAATGTATATTTAATTGATGTGAGTTCAACAAGTATCCAATTTTGCCTAGACTCTGTCTACAGGTTACATGGTGTTTTAGGACTTAATAAAAGTAAATATGTGTATATTAAACAACATTGATTTAAAGGTTTTGATAAAAACGGTAATGCACCTGAGTTAACAGGAAATATAAATTGTTGTTATCCACATTTATTTTACTTAAAATCTGTATAACGATAACTTTGCAATTTAAATCTTAAAACTATGGGAAAAGATTTGTATGTTCCCACAGGTCAAAATGTCACCAACTTAATGGCTGAGAAAGATACAGCTTTGCATTGTTTAGGATGTACCAGGAAGTGCCAGCAGAAAGGACGGCCCATATGAACATTGAAAGGAAGAAAAGCCTCAGACTGCTACAGGCATCAAACCCCTCTGTGTATCCTACTTGTAACAACTGTTTATAAAGAGTCCTAAAGAAACATACCTTTTAGGTGCCGCAAAGTTTTAATACGAGAGACTTTCTTACCTCCCCTCCTAGAACAAGGAGGAATATGATGATGATGAGGTTGTTCTCTAAGCGTAAATTGGAGCCAACTGTTATAGAGGTAATCTCTTATAAAACCGGTAAAACTGCTTTCTTTAATTGACTAATAGACGTAGGAACTGTGAATAGGATTATTCTCTATTCAGAACCAAATATAATACTAAAGTCTCCTTAAGCTGTGCATTTAAGTAAAATATATTAATACAGGAGAGCTCTGATATCAGCAATGGATTATTCTACCAAGGAGATGTTGGCCAGGGGATCCAAGCCCCTCCAAAAGGTAAAGGCTTCTTGCCTGTAAACTGGAATACCTGCAAGAAGAGAGGTGATAAGGCCCTGCTGTCAAAGACCAGATGTAACCATGGGAAAGATGTATTGAGACCGAACTTGCAAGTGTACAGTTGGTCTCTGGAATACCAGAGAGTGTTCCCAAAGGCCATTAAACCAATAGAGCAAATATAGGTCTCCTTGAGTCAAGCAAGACTTCTCTGTCAGCAGCAGCTACACCTCACCTGCCTGGAAATACTGTGCAGCAGTGGCAGCCATATGCCTGTATGCTATTAGCTATTAGCTCTCTCCTTGGAGGAATAACCCACAGCTGATGCCACAAGCTTACATCCTCTAATGGTTAGGAGATGTTATAAGCCACAGTAAGACCCTGTCATATTTTACAGAAAAACACAATTCATGGATTAATATACCATTCAAACATCTGTGTCTATACCAAAGTAACCTACCATAACAATTAGTACTGTTTAAATACCTATATATCTAGTTGCTTGTGCTTCATTTGTAGGATTGAAAGGTTATTCCTGGACAAACTGCCAGCCCATGAAAGGAAACAACCAGAATTGACCAGAGTCCAAAACGACAGCTCCAGAGAAAGTAGACTGTTTTGCTTTTCATCCACCTGTGTCCCTTTTCTAAGCCTAGGGAACAATCTGCGGATGAGGGGGCATGGTAGAATGTAAGGGCTGTGATTGGGGTGAATGGTGAAACTACAGCAATGTAGACTGGACACTTATTTGATCAACTTGATTGTTCATACAAGCCCCTCCAGCTGGATGGTGGGACCCTTGGGCTGTGTGGGTTTGGGTACAACTGCTTGCAAACTGGTTTTACATGAGGGATGCTTGTACTCATAAATTATTATTGTTAAAAAATGAAAAAAAATAAAGAGAAAAAAAAAACACAACCAAGGGAACTTCTAAGATGGAATGTTTATTTGAGCTTAAAATTGATGGTTCCAGGAAATCAGAGTCCATCGTGGTGGGGAGGCATGGTGGCAGGAGCTGGAGCAGAAGGCCTAGGTTCACATCTTCAAGTGGGCACAGGAAACAGAGAGTGACTGGAGACTGGCAAGGCTTATTAAACTATGTAAGCCTGCCCCCACTGACTTGCTTCCTCCAGCATGGCCACACCTTGAAAGATGTCCCAAAAGAGCACCACCAACTGGGACAACATGTCCAGATACTGAGAAACCTATGGAGGACATTTTTATTCGAGCCACTGCACATGGGTCTTGTGCATGCTGACTGCATTGCTGCAAGTTCATATGAGCAAGTTCCCAGCCTCTTTAGGAATTCTTTCCTTATGATAATCAGCCATCCTCTACTCTTAGTCTTTCTGCCACCTCTTCTGCAATGACCCCAAGCCTCAGGTAGCAGAGGTGTCACACAGAAGTCCTATCTAGTGGCATGCACTATGAAGTCTCTTTTTCTCTACATTTTGGCCAAATACAGCTTTCTGTGTTAATCACCATCTATTTCATGAGAAAGATTCACTTGTAAGTGTTAAAGGGTACATCAATATTCTCTCTTCCCCTATTTTGCTATGCACTATGAGCCATAAGTATGGAGGGTCCATTGAAGATGTATCACTGGGAACTGAGCATTTCACAGACACTTTTCCTATGTGGAAAAGTTCCTTCTTTGATGAGTGGTCTGTAAGTATGAGGATGCATATTTCAAATGAAATAAGAAATTATTTTGGTCTACTGATGTGGCAAAAAGATTTTCCTGCCAATTGTGGTCATGCATGCCTTTAATCCCTGCACTTATGTTGTGTAGAATGTCCTCAACCTGGCAAGCAAGGGACAGAGGCCTTCTTCCCAAGTTTCATTTCATCTGCTACCTCAGAACATCAGAAAACTTGACAGTTGATGCTCTGTAAGAAAGGAGAGGCAGATGAGTCAGCCATGCCTCCCAACCAACTTGGCTCAAGTAGACCATGGACGAGGGACAAAATGTACAGGGAGAAGAAATCAGAGAGAGGCTAACACTCGCACCATTCTGGGTACCTGTTCGGTTACAGGGTCCCAGAAGGGTTGGAGACTTTCCAGTGCAGCCATGGGGGAGGGAAGCACCCACATTTCAATAAGTAACCCCCTCACCCATTGCTCTGTTAGCAAGCTGAAAAGAGCTTCTGGTTTGTTGAAATCACACCTCGCTTTATCTTAGGGACCTATGGAGGAAGGGACTGTAAGCTGCTCATGTAGCATCTCCCAGAAAGAATTTTAACAAAGGTTAGCATAGCAGAGTAGGATATACAAAGCAAAGATGAGTTTGGGAAGAACAATGGAGCTCCCTCTGGAATGGGGAAGGAGAATGGAAGGGAAGATGGGTGAGGGGAGGGGTGGGTGACTTTTTGGGCTAGATGGCTACTGCATAGGCCTGACAGGTAGGGGCAGTGGCCATTGTTTGTGGTTTACAGAACAGTAGGATCACTGATTGGCTGTCTGCCTTGGCAGCTTGAATAGTATCTGATACCATGAGAACTAGCCTTGGTGAAGGAGATTTCCAGGTCACTTCCAGCCTGACCGCACCAAGCCCTATATCTAAGGTTTGGCATGTCTGGAGAAGTAGATTCTTACCTTCAAGTGCTGGGTGGCAATCAAGGACTGGGTTATTTGGGGAGTCTCTTGGGCTACACTGGCCAACAAATATAAGGGAGGTTTCTCCAGTCTGGCGCTGTTCTATAGCCTTCAGTGACATATATATATATGTTGGGTATTGAAGAAATACATCTCCTTGTGGTTTTCACACCACCAAAGCATTATTTGTCCCTCCTCTCTCCCCTCCTCTATAGCCTTCCCTCCTCCTCTAGTTCAAGTTCCTCTAATTTTCCCATTTCCTCTTTATAATACCTTTCCCCCATTTCCCCCTTAATAATACCTGTCTCTTATTATCCCCCTCTTCTGAGCTCCTTCCACCCCTTTACCACCATGCCTCCTTATGTAACCTACTCTCCTCCATTCCCAGTTACATAATCCTCTATTTTTCCCTTGACATTCCATGTCTCCCGAGAGCCCCCTCCCCTATTTGACTCCTCTTTCCCTCTTACACCAAAGCTTTCCTAATATTTTCCTGGATCCTGCAATTATATCAAGATATGTGTTCACATATAAGGATTTGATCCTGTAATACACAAATGACACAAATGAGAAAGAATACACACACACACACATATATATATATCTTGTTTTACTGAATCTGTGTTACTTCACTTAGTATAATTGCTTCTAGTTCCAACCATTTACCTGCAAATTCCATGATTTCATTAGAAATACTTTCTCACATATTAGGTAGGTGAAATTGCATGCACTCATGTTTGGGTCTTCTATTTTGTTCCATTTAACTACATGTCTATTTTTGTGCCAATACCATGTTGTTTTATGACTACAGCTCTGTAATATTGTTTATGACCTATTATGGCAATCCCTCAGCATTGCTCTTTTTGCTTAGGATTTCTTTGTCTGCCTGGGATATTTTGTTATTCCACCGGTATTTTTGATTTTTTTTTCTATTTCCTTAAAGCATGACTTAGAGATATGATCCCACTATTAAAAACTAAACTTAAAGATCATGCTTTTTGTTCAGATAATTGTAATGTTGACCTCAATGCAGACAGGAAGAAAACTGGGAGATGCTTACATGTAGACAAAAATCAAACACACATTAGCTCCTATTAGATTATCCCACAACCTCATACTGAATATTTTTCTACTTCATCTTTTATTACTCGTTGCATAATGTCCACATTTCATCAAAAAGTACAAGACATGTTAAAACAGGAGACATGACACACATCAGAATGAAACTTACATATGCATGTGCTTTTCAGAATCTTCATTTAGAAAACACAAAATAACCATAATAGTAACTTAAATCCTTTAAGAGAAAAGCAGGCAACATGTTAAAATAGATAGTAGCAGATAAATAGAAGCACAATATGAAAGAGGAACGTGCCAAGCATGTGCAGCAGTGGCAGAGCACTTCCCTGGTACATGCAAGCCTCTCCACTTGATCCCTGGCAGTGAACCAAGAGAAGGTGACTAATAAAATGAAAGGCACAGTGACAGAGGTGACCCTGGACAGATTCATTAGAAACCTGCCCATTATGTCACTCAGCTTGAAGAGAGGTGAATGGATGTTTTAAATAAAAAGCAAATTAGAATTGAAAACAGAACAGAAAATCTGTACTGAATTTGGGACAATTTCAAAGGTGTCATCATGTAGACACTTCATATTCAAAGTGCAGGAAATAAATGAAAATTTAGTCCACTCGATGGAAGTCAAAAAGGAAACATGAGCTATCTACAGAGTAACAGGCTAAGAGTTACAGTAGACTTTACATCAGAAGCTAAAATGAATATTTCTTTTAAAAACATTTTTAATATATTTTTAATTTTTATTTGGTTTTACATGTGTATGAATGTACTGTCTGCATGTAGGTTTGTGCACCCATGTCCTGCAATGCTGCAGAGGTTAAAGGAGGGTGTCAGATTCCCCTGGAACTGGAGTTAAAGATGGTTCTCAACCGCCATGTGGGTGCTGGGGATTGAACCTGGGTCCTCTGCAAGAGCAGTTGTTACTCTTAACTGCTAGGCCATCTCTCAGCCCTAAAATGAGTATTTCATTTTTTTTAATTTAATTTTTATTGATGGTTTGCGCATTTCGTACATCATTTTCCAATTCAGATCAGGCATATTTCCCTTTCCCTTCCCCCCCACCCCCACCCCATCCCAGATCATGTATTCTGCCATAACTGTCCTGCATCTTTCAGGTTTTTTTTTTTTCAATTTTTAGCTATAAGTGATAATCCATGAGTATAAGCATCCTTCGTGCAAAACCAATCTACAGACTGTTGTGCCCAAACCCACACAGTCCCACCATTCAGTGGGGGGTGACAAATAAACAAAATGTGTCATACCATAAAGTATAAATTAAAAAAATATCTAACAACCTGGCCAGGTATGGTGGTCCATACCATTGATTCCAACACTCAGGAGGCAGAGGGCAGGCAGATCTTTGAGATCCAGCCAGCCTGATCTCAATATCCTGTTCCTGTGTCTACAGGGAGACTCTGTCTCAAAAAAAATTCCACCAACCTACTAGACTATAGCGAGGAAATAATCCTTTAAAAGTGTAGCAGAAGGGGTGCAGCAGAACAGGGAGGCACCTGGTTGAGGAGGAACTGTCTTGGGGTTTTGCAGCACTCCTCCTACCTCTGGAGGCTTAGGATCACCCAGAACCTTCCATCTTGGGTTCCAGCCAGCAGTGCAGTGTGGGCAGACCTACACAGAGGCAGAACAGGTCAACTTGGTACTGGTGAGCAAGGCCAAGGGAACTCCCCCTCACCCTGCACAAGCTGGTGGTGCTGTGGGACAGAAGATCTGACAAGGGTAGTGTTCGTTATTCTATTCTGCACAGACAACAAAAACAAACTAGCAAACAAAAACAAATCCACATGCCAAAGACCAATAAAAAACAACATGGGAAAAGCTCATATTAAATCCACACCAAACTATACCAATGCTACAGAAGATTCTTAAAATGAGATCTCCCTGGAAGGAAACCAAGACACTGACCTTAGAAGAACAACTGTAGACATATTCAAAGAAATCAAAGAACATAAAGAACAAGTCAGAGAACTAAGGGGAGAAAAATGAAAATCTTAGGCAGGATCTAGAAGGAAAGAATGACAAACTCTGGAAAGAACTAAGGGGAGAGAATGACAACCTCCAGAAAGAACTACAGGAAGAGAAACACAAACCCCAAAAAGAACTAGAGGAAGAGAGACACAAACTCAGAAAAGAACTAGAGGAAGAGAAATACAAACTAAAAAAAAAAAAAAAAAAAACTAGAGGGAGAGAACAACAAACTCCAAAAGGAAGTGGAAACACTGAAAAGTTCCTAGACTGAAATGAAAAATATAAACAGACCAGCAAAGCAAAGAGCTACAAGTAGAGAATGACAAACTCCAAAAGGAAATGGAAATACTAAAGAAATCACAGGAAGAAATGAAAAAGGAAATTGAACATTCATCCAAAACAGGAAAGAATGGGAGAAAGCCTTAGAAGCAGAATGGATGAAACAGAAAATAAAATATCAGACCTGAAGGATAACATGGAACAACGAAATTGCTCAAATGAAGTTTATGAAAAATTAAAAAAAAGACAAGCCTAGAATAAACAGGAAACGTGGGATAGGATATTATGAAGAGACCAAATTGCTGCATCATAGGGATAGAGGGAGAAGAATCCCAAGACAAGAGTATTGATCAGATCTTCAACAGGATAACAGAAAATTTTCCCAAACTGAAAAAAGACAAACCTATGCAAATACAAGAGGCACATAGAACACCAAATATACAAGACCAGAAATGAAATTCCCCATGCCATATCGTAGTTAGAAAGCTAGATGTTCAAAACAAAGTCAAAATACTGAAAGCGACGAGAAAAAAAAACAAAGTACATGTAAGGAGATTATGAAAGCGAGAAGAACGTGGACAAAATTATTCACAGTGCTAAACGACTTTAGATGCCAACCCAGATTACTATAACCAGCAAAAATGTCAATTATAGTTGAAGGAGAAATAAATATATTTCATGACATAAACAAAATGAAAGAATATACGTCAAAAAAACCAACACTTCAGAAAATTCTTGAAGCAATTCAAGAACAGAGGAAAGCAGCAACTATCCCAAGCAACTAAAGAGAGAAACTAACTAATAAAAGCATAAATACAAACCTAGAATAAGAACACAAAGAATAAGTTGAAAGGAAACAACACACAACTCTCAATAATGATCTTAAATATTAATGGTCTAAAATCCCCAATCAAAAGACGTACAGTGGGAGAATGGATTAGGAAACAGAATCCAGGCCGGGCGTGGTGGCGCACGCCTTTAATCCTAGCACTTGGGAGGCAGAGGCAGGCGGATCTTTGTGAGTTCAAGGCCAGCCTGGTCTACAGAGCAAGTTCCAGGACAGCTGGGGCTACAGGGAAACCCTGTCTCAAAAAGACCAAAAATTAAAAAAAAAAAAAAAAAAGGAAACAGAATCCACCTCTATGTTGTGTACAAGAAACCCATCTCACCGTCAAGGACAGAAACCAACTCAAACTGAAAGGATGGAAAAAGATATTCCAAGCAAATGATACCAAAAAGCAAGCAAGAGTTGCTATTCTAATATCAGACAAAATAGACCTCAGAGTAAAGTCAATCAGAAGAGACAAAGAGGGCCATTACATCCTTAACAAAGGAACAATTAACCAGGAAGACTTCACAATCCTAAATGTTTATGCACCAAACTCAGGTGCACCAAACTATATAAACACAATTCTGCAGGTCCTCCAGACACAGATTAATCCCACCACACTAATAGAAGGGGGCTTCAATACCCAACTGAGCCCCTTGGATCAATCAACTGGAAAAAAATAACAGAGAGACATTGGAACTGAATAATACAGTACAACAAATGGACCTCACAGACATCTACAGAATTTTCCACACAAACACCAGAGAATATACTTTCTACTCAGCATCCCATGGAACATCCATCAAAATCAAACACATGCTGGGACACAAAAGAAACCTCAACAAATATAAAAGGATAGAAACAATTTCATGCATTCTATCAGAACATGGAACAATAAAGCTCAATATTAACACCAGAATAAACCCAATTAACTAGAAGAACACATGGAGACTAAACAGAACAATCCTGAATAATGAGTGGTTCAGGAAAGAAATAATGAAATAAAAGTATTCATGGAACTAAACAAAAAAGAAAATACAACACACCAAAACCTGTGAGATACATTAAAAGCATTCCTAAATTTTTTCGCTAAAATTTCCTTAGGGAAATTTATAGCCCTAAGTGCCCACATTAACAAAACAAAAAGGTAACAAGTAAATGACCTAATACTACAGCTAAAAACACTTGAGAGATGACAAAAAATGGACACTAAACCCAACAGACAAGAAGAAATTACAAAAATCAGAGGAGAAATCAATGAAATAGAAACAAAGAAAACAATACAAAAATCAATGAATCCAAAATCTGGTTCTTTGAAAAGATAAACAAGATAGACAGACCTCTAACCCAGTTAACCAAAGGAAAGAAAGAACAGCTTCAAATTAATAGCATTCATGATTAAAAGGGAAACATCACAACAGACAAAGAAAAGATCGAGATAATCAAATGAGATTACTTCAAGAATCTATACTCCACTGAGTTTGAAAACCTAAGGGAAATGTATGAATATCTGAAATCCTGGGAACCAAACAAAGCTTAACCCAGAAGAGGTTGACAGTTTAAAGAGATCCATAACATTTTAGGAAATTGAAGACTTAATAAAAAAACAAAACAAAACAAAACAAAACAAAAACTCCCAACTGAAAAAAGCCCAGGCCCAGATGGTTTCACAGCAGAACACTATAAAATAAAGAAATCTTACAACCATTACTACTCAAAGTATTCAGAAGGATACAAAGAGAAATAAATCTCCCAAACTTCTATGAAGCCAGCATCACTATAATACCAAAAGTAGGCAAAGAAACAACCCAAAAAGAAAACTATAGACACATATAATTAGTAAACACAGTTGCAAAAATTCTCAACAAAATACTTGTAAACCATATACAGACCCATATCAAAAAGCTCATGACCAAGTTGGGTTCATACCAGAGGTGCAGGGATGGTTCAACATACATAAATCAATAAATATCATAAAGCACATAAATGGACTAAAAGACAAAAATGACAAAATCATTTCAATTGATGCAGAAAAAAGCATTTGACAAGATCCAGTATCCCTTCATGTTTAAAATTCTAGAGGGAATTGGACTGAAGGGAACATTCCTCAATATATTCAAAGCCATATACAAAAATCCAACAGCCTGATGGTAAACATGTGTATATTAAACAACATTGGTTTAAAGGTTTTGATAAAATGGTAATGCATCTGAGTTAATTGGAAATATAAATTGTTGTCCACATTTGTTTTACTTAAAATCTGTATAACAATAACTTTGGGATTGGCACATACAAATGTTCTCTATAGTTTTTCTGTTGTACAGTATCATCTTGTAGGATTCTATTTTACCTGTAGGATAATTTCACTTAAGGAATTAAGTTTGCTTCCCAAGTTAACGACATACAGTCAACCAAAACAGCTTGGGTGAATTTGATGAAATATGCGCCTTGATTCCTGCCTATAGGTATGTGTATTACAACTGCCTTTTTGAGACTCATGGGTCAAAAAAAAAATAAAAACCTATAATAAAAAGGGGGGATACAGATATATATGAAACCTTTTTGTCAAACACTTTGCAATTTAAATCTTAAAACTAACTATGGGAAAAGATTTGTATGTTCCCATAGGTCAAACTCACCAACTTAACGGCTGAGAAAGAAAAGATACAGCTTTGCATTGTTTAGGATGTACCAGGAAGTGCCAGCAGAAAGGTTGGCCCATATGAACATTGAAAGGAAGAAAAGCCTCAGACTGCTACAGGCATCAAACCCCTCTGTGGATCCTACTTGTAACAACTGTTTATAATGAGTCCTAAAGAAACTTACCTTTTAGGTGCCACAAAGTTTTAATACGAGAGACTTTCTTACCTCCCCTCATAGAACAATGAGGAATATGATGATGATGAGGTCGTTCTCTAACTGTAAATTGGAGCCAAACGTTATAGAGGTAATCTCTTATAAAACCAGTAAAACTGCTTTCTTTAATTGACTAATAGACATAGGAACTGTGAATAGGATTATTCTCTATTCAGAACCAAATATAATACTAAAGTCTCCTTAAGCTGTGCATTTAAGTAAAATATATTAATACAGGAGAGCTCTGATATCAACAATGGATTATTCTACCAAGGAGATGTTGGCCATGGGATCCAAGCTCCCCCAAAAGGTAAAGGCTTCTTGCCTGTAAACTGTAATATCTGCAAGAAGAGAGGTGATAAGGCCCTGCTGTCAAAGACCTGATGTAAGCATGGGAAAGATGTATTGAAACTGTACTTGAGCCAACTGTTATAGAGGTAATCTCTTATAAAACCAGTGAAACTGCTTCCTTTAATTGACTAATAGACATAGGAACTGTGAAAAGGATTATTCTCTATTCAGAACCAAATATAATACTAAAGTCTCCTTAAGCTGTGCATTTAAGCAAAATATATTAATACAGGAGAGCTCTGATATCAGCAATGGATTATTCTACCAAGGAGATGTTGGCCAGGGGATCCAAGCCCCC
>VZQC01010921.1:1893024-1905685 GCA_009823505.1 Rhizomys pruinosus
TATATATATAGTAGCAATACAAGTTGGGGAGAAAAAGAACAAAAGAACTGAAGAAAAATCTCTGGAAAGAATCAGAAAAAGATACAGGACATCTATGACAGAGTGCAGGGACTTGGATGGGGTGGGGGCATGGAAAGTGAAGTGATTCTAGATTTGATTGAGAAATGATGTATGACCTATGGAAAAAGTTTAATAACAACAAAAATATATTATGAAAGATAGAGAAAGAAAGATGGCATGATGAACTTTGGAGGTAAATGGATGGCATTCAAAGCCACTCTGCTAACTTAAGTAACACAGTCCCTCAATAAAACAAGCAGGGAATGATTTCTCTCATTTGTGGATGCAAGTACAAAATCCCTCAGTTGAAAGGCAATCTGAGCAATGTTATAGTCATATTTATTTCTCTCTGAAAGCAACTCTATTATTATAATGTGAGTCTCTTAATGAGCCCTAGAATTAACATACCATTTACTTTCAGATGTAATTAATGTGTATGGGCAGAAGGTATATATTCATATTTTAGAATAATATAAAATTAAAGGGAAAATGTGAACTCCTAAGCATATATCAGAGTTAATATACAGTTTATTCCTGGAGGACATAATTCTGGTACATATACGACACATTTATATAGGCATATTTTGGAACAATACAGTTGGGAGGGATGCACAATAACATAAGGACTGGGTCAAAGAATGGACTGATATAGTTAAATTCTGCCCAAAGCAATATACCTTTGCAGAGAAAAATGTAAAAAGATTGAGAAAAAGATGCAGGACACATATGGCACAATGCTTGAACTGGGGTGGGGTGAGAGGAAGGGAAAGGGGAACATGTCTAAATTGAACCAAAATATTATGTCTGAAACACACAAAACATCAATAAAAGCATTATATTTAAAAAAGTGGAGCAGAAATAATGACCTCAGACAAGCAGGGAGTGAGACTCATCCTCACATTAAACAGTAGGCCAGTGTCCACCACCTGGGAACCTTGCTCTCCATGCTGGGCCCTGCGGCCTTCTACTCCAAGCTGACCCAAAGCTCCTGAGAAAACGTTTTACTCCACAGAGGTCTCAGAGGTTCACAAACAACAAAGGCCCTTACTCTCTACTGCTCTCTCTCTTGGTTGCCTCCCATAATTATTGCAGGAGATAGTGGATACTCTGGTCTTGAATGGATCAGGAGACTCCCTAGCTAGCTTTCATGGTGCTGGAAGAAGCTGCACAGACTGCAGAGGGAGAGAATACGTCAATGTCCTTTTCTTGTGCTGGACCATGCCTGCTGCAGTACCCACCAAGCAGGCAAAATTGTGCACATTGGCAGAGTAAAGGCAAGATCTACAGGGGTAACCAACTGCTTTCTCATTGGATTTGAGGCCTGCTCCAAGGGGGTGGATTAATGCCTGGTACTAATAAACATGATTGAAACACATGACAAGGGAAGTCATAGATGTTTTTCTAGACAGTCACATTGTCAAATGACTTTCTAAATCTTTATATTCATAGATTTGCAGTACTCTCAAAGATGCTTGTTTCTGCAGGAAACTGGCTGCTGTAGTCTCCTAACTGGTCAGAGTGCTGACTATAAATAACCTCGAGTGCTCAGCTATGTGTGCATCATCCATAGCAAGCTCCTCCCATCCACGGCTCAGGAAAACATCCCATAAAGGGGGCAGAAAACATTTAAGAGCGTAAAAATGGGGACGAGTACTGCGAAATTCTGTCTTCTCAATTTGGCATGACTGATACACACACACACACACACACACACACACACACACACACACACAAACTCACTAGATACCCAGGTACACACAGAGTAATGTATTTTGTTTCCAAACCACAGATAGATTATTGTTACTGGAATTTAACAGCATCTACTGTGCTACCAAATGAAATTGGAGGGAGCCACATTAGTTTTACACAGACTTCAGAACCAGAAAAATGATCAAGAATAAAGATAGTAATACATAATAGTAAATAGTTCATTTTCTGAGAATAAATGATAATAATCAACACATATGTACTTATAAACAAATCAGCAAGATACAAAAGAGAAAAGCCAAACCTCCCTTTCCAGGTATAAGTTACAACACATCTCTCTATTTAACACAGTTCCCATAATGTAAACAAAACATCGTGAAGAATATAGTACTAAAGAGTACAACCATTAATAAACTGGATATATGTGACATATATGCAGTTTTGAATTCAAAACAGGAAAGTACACACCATTCTAGGCTCAGGTAGATCATTCAACAGGATTGTAGGTATATAAAATGCCTAATGAATCTTAAAGTATAGCCATAATAATACAAAGTATGTCCTCAGACCAAAATGAGGTAAACAAGAATCCAAAAACAGAAAAATAGAAAATGTAAGAAATGCAGTGTTTAAAGAACATGATATAGGGGGCTGTAGCCATATCACAGAGGTTAAGAGCACTGGTTGCTCTTGCAGAGGACTCGGATTTGGTTCCAATACCCACATGGCAGTAATCCATAATTCCAGTTCTAGGGAATCTAACTGCCACTTATGACCTCCACAGGTATTGTACAGCTTGGGTGCACTTATATACAGGCAGGCAATCCACTCATACACATAAAATAAAAATCATAAATATTTTAAAGAATGCAATTCTAAATAAAACGTGTAAATCACCACACCACGCACCCTTAATAGAAATTAAAACTACTTTGAACTATGCAATATGGAAACTTGAGATGCAGTAAAAGCATTGTTCAGAGGAAAATTTATAGCATTGACTGCATGGATTAGAGAGGAAGAAACATTTGAAAATCAACAACCTAAAGATCGAACTTAATGCAACAAAAGGAAATAAATAGTAAAAATTAGAGGAGAAATCAATGAATTTAGAAGCAGAAAACAATGACATCTACAAATCAAATGCCGTTGTTTTACTGATCAATAAAACTGATAAACCTCCTACTAAATTAAACAAGGAAAAAAAACGAGAAAACACAAGTTACTGGTCTCACAGATGAAAATAAATAGGCTTTTCTGTTTGGAGTTCAAGGTTATTAACAGGATAATGAAGACTTGTCATGAGAAATTCTAGACCTATGGATTTTATAAGGTGAAACATCTTTGTGAAAATCACAAACTATTAAAACTCACAAAACAACAGATGCTCCAAATGTGTGTATAATTATTGAATTGAACCAATTATAATAATCTGCTAAAGCAAACAATGCTTCATTGATGAACTCTTCCACTCATTTATGAAGAAATCATACCAAACCATTCCAATGTCTATCAGGAAACTGAAATAAAAAGACATTTCCCAAATCCTTTATAATGTAAGCTTTATACTAATATAAAAACCAGATAAAGGTATTACAGAATAGGAAAGCTGCATGCCTTATCTCTCATGAGCATAGATAAAAACAACTCATCAAAATATTAACAAATTGACTACAACAATATAAGAGAAGATTTTTACAAAACGAACAAACTGGACTTAGTCCAGTTATGCAAAGCTAGCTCCACACTTGAAAATCAATTTATGTAATCCAGTATATCAACAGACTAAAGGACAAAAACCATATAATCATATCAATCGATGCAGAAAATGCACTGGACAAAATCCAACATCCATTGAGAACACTCTTAAAAAGCTAAAAATAGAGTAATTTCCTCATCTTGGTAAGAAATATATATGACCTGCCTAAACATAATATTGCATTTGAGGGTGAGTGGCAGACACTTTCCTTCCATGGTAGGAGAATTTGTTGTGCATAAGAGATACAACAAATCAGTAAAAGAAGCAATGCAAGAGAGATGTAGAGAATAGAAAGAAATAAAGTTTGTCTTTACAGAGGACAGGGTTATTTATATAGAAAATCATGTGAATAAAGAATCCTGAAAAATGTTTTAGGGAAGGACATTTTGTCAGGTAACCATGAAATAATCATTTTCCTCCATACAATCAATGAATGATTAGGATGGATCTGAACTAAAACAGCACAATTTATGTTAACATTGAAAAATGAAGTATTTAGCTGTACATATACCAAATTGCACAGGGCCTATATATAGAAAACTTAACTCTGATGAAGGATCTTTAAATGAACCTAAAGCAATATAAAAGTATTCTATTTTCACAAGTGGGAAAACTAAGTACAATTCAGACAAGTGTTCTTCCCAGCATTGTTTATAGATTTAAGATATGACCTTCAAATTCTTAACAATTTTGTAGATATTGACAAGCTAATTGTAAAGTTTATTTTTTATTTTTTTCATGTATATCTATATAAGTATATTTGTGTGTGTATTTGCATGCACACACACTCGCGCCTATGTATATGTATGTTTGTAAGTGTGTGAGACCACTCATGTATGGTTGTGCAGGTATGGAGAAGATTGAAATTGATATCAATAATCTTCCTGGATATCTCTCTGCCTAATTCCTTGGAGCAGGGTCTTTAACTGAACTCAAACCTTTTGGTAGTAGCTAGGTTACCCAGCCAGCTTGCTCCAGGGATCTCTGACCTCCGTCTTCCTGCACTGGAATGACATGCTGACCACTGTGTCCTCCTAACACATGTGTGACTGCTAAGGCTTCAAACTTCAGTCTTCAAATTTGTAAGGCAAGCATTTTATCCACCGAGTTATCTCCCCAGGCCTTTTTCTAAAACATTAAAGGAAAACTCAGAAGACTTAACAGTAGATGGCACAGGTCTGACGATAATAAAGAAAACAGAAAACTGACATTGTTCAAAATCAAACTTAGTATAAAGCTACAATGACAAAAATATCATGTCAAGGGAAAAAATCCTAGATACACAGATCAAGAGCAATAATTAAGTGGCTCCAAATTAGAATCACATAAGAATAGTTAACTGACTTCTGAAGGTAATACAATGGAGGAAGGTGGTAATTTCGATAAGTAGTACACAGACACACAGACAATAAAGAGGAAAGAAAAACAAATGAGTGAAGAAATAAAAAAAATATGTAAAACAAGATCGCGTCAAATAACATAACAACCAAACACCCTAAAATATTTTAAGAAAGAATAAATTGCAGAAAGAAAATGTGGTTTTCCTTTCTCTTTTTGAATTGCTTAATTTTGTTTTTGACGACTTCATATGTGAATACAGTGCAGTCTATACCACCAGAAATAGTAATAGCATGTCTAAGGTAGATGAGATATGATACCAGATGAAATCTGCATATCCACAAATCAATGAACTATCTATGAGTGGCCAAAATGTGATTAAACCTGAAATGTATTTCTTCTTATGGTGGAAACTTTGTAGATTTTAAAATAGTGGCTTTCTAAGGTAAAAATATACTGCAGTATTGAGTTCTTAGAGCACACATAGGAAGAAGATATGGGCAAGAATAGGACCACGATTGTGAGAGTGATGAGTGCCCTTTGGTAAACTTCTTCATTTTACATTAGGTGATTAAATATATTGGCATATTTAATAGTTTAATGTTGAAGATAAAAAAGAATCATTCAATTCACATGACTCAGAAAGCAGTTGAAGAATGGAGAAAATATAAAACATAAGATTATCAATGCATGCACAGATTGCAACTGATATAAATTGTATAAACACTAAATTAGGTGATACATACTGCCAAATAAAATCAAACATCAAGATATAATATCTGCTGCCCATGAAGTGACAAATGTTAAATGTAAAGATTTCTGATAAATGCAAAAAAATAAATAAATACACCATTGAACCCCAATATAATGAAAAATGGAGTCAAATTAATATCAAATAAAAGCTTGAAAAATAGTATTATTTAACATAAGACAATGTGACTTTATCTTGAAAATACCACAAAATGCATATACACTCAGTGAGAACTTAGATAAATATAAGTAAAGAAATATATGGAATGGTAAACAAGTCCAGAACTAAGATTGGAAAATTCAATATTGCAAAAGGGACTTCTGAGAAAAGTCTTCACCTAATATATTAATGAATAAAATCTAATTTCTCCCTGATCTCCCAGACAAGGCAAGGCTGCTGCCCTGCAACTTCATTTGACTATTGTGCTACAGGTTCTCAGCAAGCAGTGAGGCCAGATAAAACATATAGGATAGCAGCATAATGGAGAAAACCCTGCTTGTATTCATGGATAACATATCTACAAGGTAAAATCTCATACATTCACAGTCAGCGTGAATAAAGTAACAGACAGTTGAGCAACAGGATATGAAGTCCATGGAAAAAAGTCAGCTGTATATTATACACTATTAATTGACAATGAAACCCCAAAATCTTTTTTATGTTTAGGAGTTCACATTTTCCCTTAATTTTCTATTACTCTAAAATATGAATATATACTTTCCACCCATGTACATTAATTACCATGTCTGAAAGTAAGTGGTAAGTTAATTCTAGGGCTCATTAAGAGATTCACCCTGTCTCAAAAATACCAAAAAAATAAATAAATAAAATCTATCATATGATCCAGTTATACCACTTGTGATGGTTAATCCTGGGTGTCAACTTGACTGGACTAAGGAACAAATAAGAGAAAAAGGATCTTCAGATTGGACTACCTCAACCCAGATGGCCTACCCCAAATGTGGGCATTACCTTCTGCTGGCAGGCAGTATTAAAGGCCATGGCAGAGGGAGTTGGTCCCTTTTTTTCCTGTGGCTTGCCTCTCTCTCACTGGTGAGTTTGTCTTGCTGCTGTGATCAACCCTTGGATACCAGCATGTACTGAGACCAGCAGGCAGATCTCCTGGTCCATCGGGCCTTCAGCACCAGATTGGGACTACTGAGACATCCAGCCTTGCAGAGACCGAGCAGTTCCCTGGATACTCAGCCTCTCCAGTGTGGCATGGCTACTGTCGGACTCCTTGAACTCTGTCATGTGAGCAAATCAATAAATTGTTTATAGCTATATATTCGTCCTGTTGCTTCTGTTTCTTTAGAGAACCCTGAATAACACAGATTTTGGTACCAGAATGGTTCTAGAGAAACAGAATTGAAAGGATGAATTTCTTTAGTGGGCTTGGCAGTTTCTGGAGCCAGCTCTCCAACCCAATGAAGCATAGAGTTACTGAAGGCTCTCCTGGTGGCATGAAGAGGAATGATAATCCTTGGTGCAGATTATTTGATGTAATTATGAAGATAGATCCATTTGACTCACCTAACTCACCTCTTGTGAGAAGCAAGGAATTTAGCAACTCTATATATAAAACGTTTGAGAAATTGTGGAAAAATAAGGAAAATAGTGATGTTGCCTGGTTGCTCCTAGCATCTCTTGATAAAGTAATAGAGGAAAATAAGGAGCTCAGTGATAAAATTGACAAGCTCCAGATTCGAAACAATAGTTTAAAAGTTGCCAAGTGTGCTCTGGAAGAGCATCTTCTATCCAGGAGCCAAAGAGCTAAAGTAGCAGAAAATCAAGCTGGTGCCCTTATTATACATTTGGCTGATTTACAACGCAAATTTAATTTCCAGCCATGAAGAGTGTCAGTAGTCAAAGCGAGAGCACTGGTGGGTAAATGGAATGGTGGAAGCCTGAAACTTGGGATGGAGATGTGTGGGAGAACCAGATGATGAGGATTTTGAACCCTCAGGTTCTGAGGGATTTTCTTTATCTGAGGAATTAATCTCCCCACCCTCAGCAGAGAATCCACACCCTGAAGATCTCTCCTCTCCACCCTTGGCTGAGGAAACTAATCTCCTCCTCCCAGTGGGAGCTAATGTCCCTCAGGGCCCAACAATTGTTGCCTCTAGACCTATAACCAGATTGAAGGCTAAGCAAGCCCCTAAAGGTGAGATAGAAAGTGTGGTCCATGTGGAGGTGCACCACACCACTAAAGAAATTAATGAGTTTGTCAATTCATTCCGGCAGAAGCCTAAGGAATATGTATGGGTGTATTAGTCAGTTTTCTGTTGCTGTGATAAAACACCAGACCAAGGAACTTATAAAAGGAAGAGTTTATTTGAGCTTACGATTGGCGGTTCCAGGGAATTAGTCCATTGTGGTGGAAGGCGTGGTGGCTGGATCTGGAGCAGCAAACCAAGGGTCACATCTAGAAAAGAGCACAGGAAGCAAAAAGGAGCAACTGTAGAGCACGAGGCTTGTTAAGCTCACTAAGCCCGCCCCCAGTGACACACTTCCCCCAGCATGGCCACACCTTCTAAGACCTCCAGAAACAGTACCACCAACTGGAGACAAATGTCTGAATACCTAGAGCCTATGGGGGACACTCATTCAAACCACCACATTCCACTCCCTGGCCCCCATAGGCTCCTGAACATATAAAATGCAAAACGCATTTAGTCCAACCTTAAAAGTCCCCATAGTCTTTACCAGTTTCAATGTCATTCAAAAGTCCACAGTCCAAAGTCTCTTCTGAGACTCAGGCCAATTTCTTAACTGTAAGCTCCTGTAAAATCAAAAGGCAAATTACATACTCCCAATGTACAGTGGAACCGAATACACATTCCCATTCCAAAAGGGAGGAATAGAGGCATAGTGAGGAAATACTGGACCAAAACAAGACCGAAAACCAGCAGGGCAAACGCCAAGTCCTGTAGCTCCACATGCGACTTCTGGGACTTGACTTCCAAAGGGCTTACACGGCTCAGCTCTTCCAGCTTTGCTTGCAACATACATCTCTTTCTTAGGCTGGTACCACTCCCCGTATGCAGCTCTCCTTGGCAAATATCTCACAGGTCTGGCATCTCGAAAGTCTTCTTGGGGTCTCCGCTGCCAACCAGGCTTCATACTCACAGCTTCACGCAGTGGCCTATCACGGCCTTCTTTATTCAGGGACACCCCTGCTGTACTCTTCCTGGCCTCTTTGGCTCTCTGAAACCGTGGAGGAAGAGCTGATGACCCCTTCACTCTTGCAAACTTCATGTCTCTAAAGCCAGCACCACGTGAATGAAATTGCCGAATCTGGCTGCAAGTTCGGGCCAGACCCTGGCCCATTTCAACCACATTTGCTACTTTTCTCTGCCCTGGACTTGCTGGAGGATTAGCTGGGTGTGGTCTTGCCCTGAAGGTACTGATTCTTTTGTTTACTTGTAAATCTCGAAGCCCTTCCTTAATCACTTTAAACTCCTTATCAAAAGGAACCTCTCCTTCACATGCCTTGGCCCCACCTTTAATCTTCCTAGTGCAGTTTTCAGATCCAACCTCTCCTTCACATGCCTTGGCCCCACCTTTAATCTTCCTAGTGCAGTTATCAGATCCAAACTGTACATTTTGCATTTCTTTCTGCCCCATCTGCTCTTTTTCACTGTAGATCTGTATAATATTCACCATTAAAAGCCACGCCACCATTTCTACATTAGGCTGTCTTGAAATATCCTCCGCCAAAGACATCAGTCCACTGCTTTTCAACTTAGCATCAGGCAAGCATCTGGGCTGTGGGCAAACTGCTGCCAGACTCTTTATCAAAATATCCCGGTTGCTGCCTAAGTCTTTATTTTCCCCTGGAACCACATCTTTTGCAGCCATGCTTTCTTCCAGGCCTCCACTAGAATGGCCCTTTAAGCTCTGCTTATAATAGTCAACAGCCTTTCCAGCCCAAAGTTCCAAAGTCTTCCACACTTCTCCAAACATACACATGGTCAGGTTCTTCACAGCCAACAGCCCACTCTCTGGTACCAATAACTGTATTAGTCAGTTTTCTGTTGCTGTGATAAAACACCAGACCAAGGAACTTATAAAAGGAAGAGTTTATTTGAGCTTACGATTGGTGGTTCCAGGGAATTAGTCCATTGTGGTGGAAGGCGTGGTGGCTGGATCTGGAGCAGCAAACCAAGGGTCACATCTAGAAAAGAGCACAGGAAGCAAAAAGGAGCAACTGTAGAGCACGAGGCTTGTTAAGCTCACTAAGCCCACCCCCAGTGACACACTTCCCCCAGCATGGCCACACCTTCTAAGACCTCCAGAAACAGCACCACCAACTGGAGACAAATGTCTGAATACCTAGAGCCTATGGGGGACACTCATTCAAACCACCACAATGGGAATGGATTTTAAGGGTGTGGGATAATGGTGGAAGGAATATAAAATTGGATCAGACTGAGTTTATAGATATGAGCCCATTGAGTAGAGATTATAGGTTTAACATGGAAGCTCGAGTGGTTAAAAAAGGTGTTAAAAGTTTATTTGAATGGTTGGCTGACATATTTATTAAAACATGGCCTACTAACAGCATGTTAGAGATGCCTAATATTCCTTGGCTTAGTATTGATGAAGGGATTGTGAGGGTCAGGCAGATGGGCATGCTCAAGTGGATTTGAAGTGTAAAACCACATTCTCCACAATATGAAGACCCAGAGGACATGCCTTTCACTGAGTTTATAAGATAGAAAGTACTGAGAGAGACACCAGAACATTTGAAGAACTTTGTTTTTGCTCTATTTCTTATGTCAGATCTTACAGTTAGAGAAGTTGTTACTTGCTTGCATAAACTAAATGTACACATAATAGGTTTAACAGGACTTCAGGGTAGGCATCAGGTGGCAGCACTGAATCACCGAAGGCCAGATGAGCATAGTTATCATAGTTATCATAGTTATCATAATGGGTGGCAAAGGCAAAACAATGCCTATAATGGCATGACCCAAAATGATCTTTGGAACTGGCTAATTAATCATGGTTTTCCCAGGAGCCAAACACATAAGAAGCCTACTAAGTTTTTATTTGATCTGTATAAGCAGAAAAGCTCTAGAACAAATGACAGGAATTCAATATTGGATTTCAGCAGTAGGGAATCATGCCCAGTTAACCAGTTTCCAGACTTGAGACAGTTCACAGGCCCAGAACCACTTGAATGAAGGGGTGGCCGGTTTCTGATGAGGAAGGACCTTGTCACAATACCAAAGAGTTATGCTGTTTGCCTTCATCCTGTCCTTCCCCAGAGGGACCTGAGGCCTTTTACTAGGGTAACTGTACACTGGGAAAAGGAAATAATCAGACTTTTCGAGGCCTATTGGATACTTTGGAGTGAGGGCTATTATGGTTGGAAAAGCCAAATGGAAACCATTGGTGTAGCCTCTAGCAGGGAAAATAGTGAACCAAAAACAGCATTGTGACCCTGGAGGGACTGAAGAAATTAGTGCCATCATCAAGGATTTGAAAGATGCAGGGGTGGTGATTCCTACCAGATCTCCATTTAGCTCTCCAATTTGGCCTGTGCAAAAGACAGATGGATCATGGAGAATGACAGTTGACTATGGAAAACTCAACCAAGTAGTGACACCAATTGCAGCAACTGTACCAGATGTGGTGTCCTTACTTGAGCAGATTAATATGTCTCCTGGTACCTGATATGCAGCTATTGATCTGGCCAATGCTTTCTTCTCAATACTGGTTCATAAGGACCACCAGAAGCAATTTGCTTTCAGCTGGCAAGGCTAACAGTATAACTTTACTGTCTTACCTCAAGGGTATGTTAACTCTCCAGCCTTGTGCCATAACTTAGTTAGAAGGGATCTTGATCACCTGACTCTTCCACCACACTGATCCACTATATTGATGATGTTATGCTGATTAGACCCAGTGAACAGGAGATAGCAGCTATGGTAAAGCATATGCACATGAGAGGATGGGAAATTAATCCAACTAAAATTCAAGGGCCGTATACCTTGGTGAAGTTTCTAGGAGTTCAGTGGTGTGGAGCATGCAGAGACATTCCTTCTAAGGTAAAGAATAAGTTGTTGCACCTGGCCCCTCCCTCCACCAAGAAAGAAGCACAACATTTGGTGGGCCTTTTTGGATTCTGGAGGTAGAACATTCCTCATCTGGGTGTGTTACTATGACCAATATATCAGGTGACTCAGAAGGCAGCAAACTTGAGTGGGGCTTGGAACAGGAAAAGGCTCTTCAACAGGTCCAGTGTGCAGTACAGGCTGCTCTGCCCCTAGGTCCATATGATCCAGCAGAACCAATGGTGCTTGAGGTATCAGTGGCAGATAGAGATGATGTGTGGAGTCTGTGGTAGGCTCCCATAGAGGAATCACAGCGGAGGCCCTTGGGATTTTGGAGTAAGGCTCTACCTTCATCTGCAAACAACTATTCTCCTTTTGAGAGACAGCTCTTAGCCTGCTATTGGGCCTTAGTGGAAACTGAACGTTTGAAAATGGGCCACCAAGTCACCATGTGACCTGAGCTGCCCATCATGAACTGGGTATTATCTGACCCACCAGACCATAAAGTAGGATGTGTGCAGCAACAGTTCATTATCAAATGGAAGTGGTACATACGTGACAGGGCCTGGGCAGGCCCTGAGGGCACAAGAAAGCTGCATGAAGAAGTTGCCCAAATGCCTAAGGTTCCCACTCTTGTTAAAATGCCTCCTGTGCTTAAGCATGCACCTATGGCTTCATGGGGTTTGCCCTACGATCAGTTGACTGAGGAAGAGAAAATTAGGGCCTGGTTTACTGATGGTTCTGCATGCTATGCAGGCACTACCCAAAGGTGGACAGCTGCAGCATTACAGCTTATTTCTGAAACAACCCTAAAGGACACTGGTGAAGGAAAGTCTTCACAGTGGGCAGAACTTCGGGCAGTGCACATGGTTGTGCATTTTGCCTGGAAGGAGAAATGGCCAGAGGTTCGATTATATACTGATTCATGGGCTGTAGCCAATGGTTTGGCTGGATGGTCAGGGACTTGGAAGGAGCATGACTGGA
>VZQC01010921.1:1907232-2044784 GCA_009823505.1 Rhizomys pruinosus
TATATATATTAAGCAGATACTTGTGTTCCATTTTAAATATGCAACTGAGATAAGTGTTAAGTGTTGTCATATTTAGGTTATTAGATAGTGAAGGACTAAGTGTTCCTCATGGACATTACCACCTACTCTAAGATATAATGCTTTGCTATTGCGCATGAGACACTTATAACATGTTAGGTGGAATTATGACCTTGCCATTGTTCGCAATTGACATTTAAGCATAACATAAGGAAAAGGCTATTTCTTGGGTGTCAAGTTGACTAGGGGTGGACTTGTGATGGTTAATCCTGAGTGTCAACTTGACTGGACTAAGGAACAAAAAAGAGAAAAAGGATCTTCAAATTGGACTACCTCAACCCGGATGGCCCACCCCAAATGTGGGTGTAACCTTCTGCTGGCAGGCAGTATTAAAGGCCATGGCAGAGGGAGCTGGTCCCTTTTTTTTCCTGTAGCTTGCCTCTCTCTCACTGGTGAGTTTGTCTTGCTGCTGTGATCAACCCTTCGGATACCAGCATGTACTGAGACCAGCAGGCAGATCTCCTGGAATCCATTGGGCCCTCACACCAGATTGGGACTACTGAGACATCCAGCCTTTCAGACTGAGCAGTTCCCTTGATTCTCAGCCTCTCCAGTGCAGCGTGGCTACTGTCAGACTCCTTGAACTCTGTCACGTGAGCAAATCAATAAATTGTATATAGGTATGTATTCATCCTGTTGCTTCTGTTTCTTTAGAGAACCCTGACTAATACACCACTCCTTGGCACATAGCCAAAGGACTCATCCTACTGTAGAGATACCTGTACATCCATATTTGTTGCTGCTCTTTTCACAATAGCTAAGAAATGCAAACAAGCTAAATGTCCTTCAATGATGAATGGATAATGAACATGTAGTACATTTACCCAATGGAGTTCTAATCAATAGCAAAGAAGACAAAATCATGAAATTTGCAGGGAAACGGATTATACTAAAGAAGTAACACAGACTAAGAAGAATAAGCAATGTATGCTCTCTCTCATTTGTGGATCTTAGCACCAAATCCTTATATACAAGTATACCAGTCACCACTCATCAAAGAAGCTTCTTTTGCAACAGAGTCTAGTACAGAGTTCCACAACTGGTCACAGACAGAGAGTAACAGTCTGTGAGATACCCAACCCTAAGTGACACATCAGCAATGGAACCTCTACACCTAAGGTGCACAGAACATACTGGAACAAGTGATAGACTACTAATACATCTCTCAATTCCCATCAGCGAAGCTTCCTCATGCAACAGAGGGTAATAAAAAAGGAAGGCCACAACAGGCCAAAGAATAGAGAATAGAAGACTGAAGAGTATATGTTCCTGGATAGCACTCCTGTATTAAATCTCATTCATCCAGAGCTCTGGAACCATTGCAGAAGAAGGGGCAGAAAGATTATAACAGCTGGGCTGGAGAGATGGCTCATAGGTAAGAGCACTAAACTGCTCTTGCAAAGGACCTAGATTCATTTCCCAGCACCCACATGGCAACTAAGAACTGTCTTAGGCTTGGTGTGGTGGTACATGACTTTAATCCCAGCACCCAGGAGTCAAAGGCAGGTGGATCGCTGTGAGTTCAAGGTCGGCCTGGTCTACATAAGGAGTTCCAGGCCAGCTGGAGACTAAAGAGAGACCCTGTCTCAAAAAGACACACACACACAAAAAGATTGTAACAGCCAAGGCTGGTGCATGAAAATAAGGAAACAAAGTCTCACAGGCTCCTGGGAACTTGACAATATGAACTTACAGCAAAGGTGACAAGACCCATGCAAACTCAATAAGATAAAAACAGTATAGAGCTGGGGAAATGGACAGGAGGCCCCAGCCTTAGCCAAGGAATTGTAGGCATCCCTTAACTGCTGGGTGAGGGAGGGTTGATCTTCTTTCAGGGATTGGCGGTAGATATGCTGAACAGGCTCCAGTGGATAAACTCACACCAAGAGACAGCTGGGTACACAAACTTGACTTGTTAGGCTTTCTGCCAGGCGTTGTGGCGCACACCTTTAATCCTAGCACTTAGGAGGCAGAGGCAGGCGGATCTTTGTGAGTTCAAAGCCAGCCTGGTCTACAGAGTGAGTTCCAGGACAGCTGGGGCTTCATGGAGACCCGTCTCGAAAAGACAAAAAGAGAGAGAGAGAGAGAGAGAGAGAGAGAGAGAGAGAGAGAGAGAGAGAGAGAGAGATTATGTGAAATCCTAGGGACAGGCAGAATGCAGAGAGGGAAAGTCTAAATATGATTAAAATGTTTTATATGAAATCCACAAAAATTCAACAAAAATATTCAAAAAAGAGATTCACATACATCAGAGTTGCTTTCAGATAGAAAGAAATATAAGCATAACAAATAATGGAGCTCAGCTTGCCTTTCAATTGGGAGATTTGGTACTAGCATCCACAAATGAGGGAAACCATTCCCCGTTTGTTTTGGGGGGACTGTGTTACTTAAGTTGGCATAATGGCTTCGAGTTCCATCCATTTACCTACAAAGTTCATATCTTTCCGCTGTATAGAACTCCATTATGTAGATGCACCACATTTTTGTTATCCACTCCTCAGTTGAGGGTCATTTGGCTTGGTTCCAGCTCTTTGATGTATTCATGGATACCATACCTACAGAGTAAAATCTCATACATTCACACACAGAGACAATAAAATAACAGTTGAGTAACAGGATATGAAGTCAGTGGAAGAAGGTCAGCTGTATATTGTAGACTATCAGTTCCCTTTGTCAAATACCAGGTGGTTTAAATTGTATGCCTTCAAGTTTGGGTCTTCGATTTTGTTCCATTGATCTATGGGTCTATTTTTGTGCCAGTACTATGATGTTTTTGATGACTATAGCTCTGTAATTGGGTTTGAAATCTAGTATATTAGTTCCCCCTGCATTACTCTTTTTGCTAAGGATTGCTTTGGCTACCTGGGGACTTTTGTTTTTCCATATGAAATTTAGGGTATTGTTTCTCATTTTGTGAAGAAGGTAATAGGAGTTTTGATTGGGATTGCAATGAATCTGTATGTTAACTTGGGTAGGGTGGTAATTTTTACTATATTAATTCTTCTGATCCTTGAGCATGGGAGATTCATCCATCTTCTAATGTCTTCCTCAATCTCTTTCTTCAAAGATTTAAAAATTTCCTCATAGAAATCTTTAATGTCTTTGGTCCAGTTTGTTCTGAAATAATTTTAGGCTATTGTGAATGGGAAGGTTTCCATGTACTCCTCCAATTGCTTGCTATTGGCATATAGAAAAGCTTCTGATTTTTGTAGATTAATTTGTGACCATCCACTTTACTGAAACTATTAATCATTTCTAGGAATTTTCTGGTAGAAATTTTGGCATCCCTTAGATACAATACCATCTGCAAAAAGGGATAGCTTGTACTCTGCTTTTCCAAATAATATCCTTTAATTTCCTTCTCTTGTCTTATTGCACTAGTAAGAGTTTCAAGCACTATATTAAAAAGGAGTGGAGCTGGGTGTGGTGGTGCATGCCATTAATCCCAGCATTTGGGAGGCAGAGATAGGTGGATCTCTGTGGGTTCAAGGCCGGCCTGGTCTACAGAGCGATCTCCAGGACACCTGGTACTAAAAGGGAGACCCTGTCTCAAAAATTCCAAAAAAAGTGTAAAACCAAAAAGAAAAAAAAAAAAAAAAAAAGGAGTGGAGACAGGGAGCAGCTTTGCTGGGTTCCTGACCTTAAGGGGAATGTTTTTAATTTTTCCCCATTTAGAAAAATGTTGGCTGTGGGTTTGTTGTATATGGTTTTAAATGAGTTGAGGAGTGTTCCCTCAAGTCCAATTCCCTCTAGTAATTTATACAAAAGTGTGTGTTGAATTTTATCAAAGGCCTATTCTGCATCAATTGAGATGACTTTGTGATTTTAGTCTTTGAGTCCATTTATATGATTTATAACATTTATTGATTTACATATGTTGAAACATCCCTGTATCTCTGGAATAAATACAACTTTATGATAGTGGATTATCTTTTTGATGTGTGCTTGTGTGGGGTTTGCAATTAGTTCGTTGAAAATTTTTGCATATATATTCATTAAGGATATGGGTTTATAGTTTTCTTTTTTGGTTGTATCTTTGCCTGGTTTTGATATTAGAATGATGATGGCTTCATAGAAGAAATTTGGGAAATTTCCCTGATTCTTTCCTTTTGAATAACTTGAGTAGTAATGATTGTAGGTCATCTTTAATATCTCATAGAATTCTGCCAAAAACCCCTCTGCATCCTTTAGTTGGGAGGTTTTGTATTACTATTTCAATTTCCTTATATACTATGGTTCTGTTTAAGCTGTTGATCTCTTCATGTTTAAGCTTTGGTGATTACCATGATTTCATATATTCATCCATTTTTGTTAGATTTTCAAATTTAATGGAGTATAGGTCTTTAAAGTATTCCTGTGTAATATTCTGGATCTTTTTATTATTGGTTGTGATGTTTCCCCTTTCATCTCTAATATTTCGTCTTACACTGGTAAGACTGGCTATGATCAAGAATACAAATGATACCAAACGTTGAAGAGGTTGTGGGGAAAGGGAAACACTCATTCACTCATTCACCACTCATGAAAGCCCTATGGAAAGCAGTGTAGAGAACTCTTTTTTAATTTGATTTATTTTTTTTATTTGTATGAATGTACTGTCTGCATGTAGGTTTGTGCACCCATGTCATGCAATGCCTCAGAGGTCAGAAGAGGGTGTTGGATTCCCCTGGAACTGGAGTTCTCCTGGAATTGGAGTTACAGATGGTTCTTAGCCGCCATGTGGGTGCAGGGGATCAAACCCAGGTCCTCTGCAAGAGCGGTCAGAGCTAGGCCCTCTCTCCAGCCCCTGAGAACTCTTAAAACGCTAAAAATGAACCCACCATTTGACCCAGTCATATAGCAGAAACACATGCACAACCATGTTTATTGCAACTCATTTCAAAATAGTGAAGAGCTGGAAGAAACCCAAGTGTCCCTCAGCTGATGAATGGATAATGAAAATCTGGTAAATCTACACAATGGAGTTCTATGCAGGGATAAAGAAAGAAGGTAACATGAAATTTGCAGGCAAATGGTTAGAACTATAAGTTGTTAGGCAAAGTGAATTAAGAGTCTAAAAACAAAACAAACAAACAAACAAACAAAAAAACAAGGATATATGGTGCCTCTCCTTTGTGGATCCTAAGACAAATCTTTATATGCAAGTTAAAGTGGGTGATTTTTTAGTAAAAATAATACCACACTGACTGATATTACTGATAGTTTGAAATTTATGTCTCTATTTTCCTAATTTGGGAATGTAAAGTTATATTTATTTTTACTTTTGTAAATTTATTGTTAAAATGTGAATCCCTAAATATGTTTTGGAATTAACCTATAGTTCATTTTCAGACTTTGAAATTTTGGTATCTGTGTGGAGTGTATGTCCATAGTTTGAAGTAATACAAAATTAATGGGAATGACAAAAAAGACTTGTTCAAAGATTGACCCAAACAATAAACTTTTGCATCAAAAAGTTAACAAAGACCAAAAAAAAAATAAATAAATAAATAACAGATGCAAGATAGGACTTAACACATAGGGCAGAATGCATGAGTTCTGGTTGAGGGGGCATGGATGCAGGGACAGGTCTAAATTTGATTAAGAAATGCACAAAAGCTTAACAAAAAATTAAGAAAAAATCAGCTAAAAATAACCCTGGTAATCTTTATCTTCTTCTAGATTTCCAGTAGGATGGTTCTAATGCTTCATAATCAGACACAATGTGGGCTGTCAGTTGGAAAAAGATAGTATTCATCATCCTTGGGATTTATTCTTTGTCATTTATCCATAATTGATGAACTTCTTATCTTTACTGGAGTAGAATCTTAAAAATTAATTTCTCAGTATCATTCAAGATAATTTTTGTCTTTAGTCAATTTTTATAATTATTTATTTCTGATTTCTTAATTTTGAATTGTTAGTGGATTCCTACAATAAAACCTATTCAGTCAGAGTACATTATTGTTGAATAAACTACAACATGTAATTTGATAATTTTTTCATCTGTAGCTTTAAAGATGTTTAAACATTTTTATTATCTTTTTAAAGACAGGGTCTTCCTATAGACCCCGCTGGCCTGGAAATCGCTATGTAGACCAGGATGGCCTTGAACTCACAGAGATTCACGTGCCTCTGCCTCCACAGTACTGGGATTAAAGGTGTGCACTACCACACCCTGCTTAACCTCTTTTTAAATGTGCATTTTTTGTGTGGTTTCATGCAGGATTTTTCCTGATTCAAAGCTGGAGCTGTGAACATTTTTCACAGTTTATATAATAAGAGACAATCTAAAATCAAGTTTGAAGAGTCGATGTAAATTATTTGTGAGAATAACTTGTCCATAACTTCTTTGATTTTTTTTTTCAAATACTTTGGTGTTTATGAGATTGATTTTAAGCCTCATAATAAATCATTAATTTTTATACTTTTTCTTGATTACTGCCCACTTAATTGATTCTAAATATACATAGAAATTAAAATTAACCTTTTTTAGGTCTTTTCGAGACAGGGTCTTCCTGTAGTCCCAGCTGTCCTGGAACTCACTCTGTAGACCAGGCTGGCCTTGAACTCACAAAGATCTGCCTGACTCTGCCTCCCAAGTGCTAGGATTAAAGGCGTGCACCACCACACCCGGCTTAAAATTAACATTTTTATAAAACCTCAATATTTAATGTATCTAGCAAATGTAAAACTTTCACTATCTTATTTTATCCTCATTATCTGTGTCAAAATATTCTCTACCAGTGAAAATTCACAGCATTTAATACAAATTGGACTAAGCAACCTGAAAATATTCAGTAACATTTATATATATATATACTTATTTACCACAATTTCAGAACTCGTAGATTAACATTTCTGATACAGGAAATAAATTGATGCAACTGATCTGCAGTCTGTCATTTTAACTTAGTGATAATTTTTATTCTGTTTACCTCCTATTTTTAAATTATTTTTATGTTGATTTGGATTTTAAAAATCCTGCTTTCATTCTCTGTTTCCACCATATTATGTTGCATTATGGATGACAAAATAAGTATCTTGTTTGATATTTTTCAGTCAGAAATGTTTGCTTCACCACCATTTAACTATATATACATATATGTATATATTTTAATTTTTATGCATTTCGTGCAATATATGCTACTCATATTAAAACACTGTCCCAGCTCTGCATTCCCACTCTCTCACAGCCTACCCACTAGATTTCATGCATTCTGTCATATATATTAAGGCCTATGAAGTCAAGTTTGTGTCTCTAGGTGTCCCTCAATGTGAGTTCATTTTTCTATTTATTTAATAATTTATACTTATGGGTACTCATGAATGTTTACTTTGCTATTTGAGAGATGGTCTTTTCTATTACAAGGTGGCCTCAAACTTGCTACATACATCACTGAGGCTGGCCTTGAACTCATAATCTACATCCTCCTACCTCCCTTGCCGAGTATTGGTATTTCGGGTATATATCATTACACTCAGCTGAATGTTTATTTTTATGTCCACTATCCAGGCACTTTCTGTGTATGGCATCCATGGCCTTACCACAGTAGTATTTTAGATGTTGTCTTTTTTTTTTTTTATTTAACATTTGCTTATTCCTGGCATAATGGAAGAAGACCAAGGTGAAGAATCAGCCACTTTTCCAAGATGCTCTGGTCCTTTTTACTAAAAAACAATACAAGACCTTGGTTCTAAAGGTCTTTGTTTAAAGTACAGTTTTGTTGCCTCTAGGGTATATCAGCTTTCAGAACAACTACATCAGGACATTAAGCTATGCATGCATGTATGGTCATTTTTCTGCACATCCATACATATGCATATAAAAGAAAATGAAGTTCATCCTGATGTTTCCAGTTTCAATCCAGTTAACACTAATGGGTTATTCCTTACCCTCCAGCTTTTCTGCAAATACTTCCCCTTATTCCTTTGTCCACCATCCAATTATTCAATTCCTGTGAACAGCTATAGCAGTAGGAGAAGTTTTATCTGACAGGCCTGAAAAAACTGCATCACTGAATGTCTGTACAGACAGGTAACTTTGGTCTTTGTTTTCAAGGCCCACTTCTTTCAAACATTCCTTAAGACAGGGGGTTTCCCTGAATTTTGGTGATGAAGTTGTTAGCTCTGTTTGTAGTACAATTCAGTTGTTTAGTCACATTCTGCATTCCTTTCTGCAGTTCCTAAAATATTAATCTTTCCTTTACTTGCATAGTATGGGTAATTCTCACAAAATAAGCCATAATTTCCCCAGTTTTAAATATGAGCTATATATGGTATCTTCCATCACAAGATCATAGTGCTTGTGAAGCAAGGTCGACAAGAAAAGAACCTCTACTCTGAAGAAATATGACATTTACTGTGCTGGTCAAATGACATAATTGGACAAAAGGGACTTTACTTCTATGGACTTCTTTGCCAAATCTCAAACTCCAGTCTAACTTTATGAAAGCTTCCGAAATATTGCATTTGAAGGACATTCTATGAACTGTATTATAATATCATTTAAAGTAATCAGAACCAAAGAAAATGATAGAAAGCATCTCAGCCAAGAGCAAGCTAAGGAGACATGACGACTAAATATAAAATGGTACCTCGGATGAGATACCAGATCAACAAGCAAGGAGAAAAATCGGAGGAAATCTGAATAATATATGGACTTTAATGATAATATATTTTTAGTTCATTAATTGTAACAAATGTGCCATTAAGTGTAATGTATGTAAGCTGTTAATAAAGCAAATCGTGCAGGTTATATGAAAATTTTCTTCACTATCTTCATAACTTCTTTATAGTATAAAGATGCAACTATCCTAAAATAAAAATTTTCTAATTATCAATCCTTGATAATTCAAACAAATGTATTTTATATTGTCTTCTAATTCATCTTTTAAGCCAATCATCATGGATTTATTTAGCATTTTAAGTTATATCTGAATTTCATTTATAAATAAATAACTGTCTGATCTAAATTTCAAACATGCACAAAAAATGGGAAACTTTGTTGTGGAACACTGGGGTTGGAGGGCGCTGTTGTGCATGTACAGATCCAGAGGCTAAAAGTTACCATTCCTCAGGATCTTTGTATCTCCTTTGAAATTTGTTTTCATTCCTCTCTCAAAATGAAACTCTCTCTCTCTCTCTCTCTCTCTTCGATATATATATATATTAAAAAAAATGAAAAATTGAATGAGATTATATAATAGAGAGTGTATATATAGTGTATATATCTATCTATATATAGTGTGTGTATGTATGTGTGTGTGTATGTATGTGTTTATGCCAAAATAGGAACTTCTGAATTGTAGGATTGATTTTGATTTGTGTGCATGTGCCTGTGCCTGGGGTGGAAAGAAGAGGGTATTTAATTTCATGCAACAAGAGTGATAGGTAGTTGTAAGCAACCTGAAATAGGTGCTGGGACATGAACTGGAATCTTCTGCATAAGTAGCAAGACCTGTTAAGCCTGAGTCATCTCTCCAGCCCCTTAAGTTTTTCATTAGTTTAATCAGATGCATTATAAAACAATATACTTTCACTCTGTAATTCAATGATATTTATTGCTGTGATCATATCAACAGAAATTATCTCCTGTACCCAATGATTGTGTCATTACTAGACAAAGGATACAGGGAGAAAACTTTGTGGCAGAGATGGCATCCAGCATTACATGTTTTAATTTTCTGTGGGGTAGTTATAAGACCACATTCACAAAGTGATCAGAAATACTAACTGACAGTTTATACACTGCTCAAGTGCAAGGTTTCAAAAGAAAAAAAAATAGTAAATGGTAGGAAAGTGGGAATTTATGGATTAATAAGGAAAGATAACTTAGTAGGAAAAATTGATACATACTGACATTGAGGATGAAGGAAAAATGACAAAGTAGAATCAACCAGAGCACTGCAGAGACACAAGAGACCTTTCAACGGGAGCAGTCAGCAAGAAATTCAGAAGGACAGTACCAGCAGTGCAGAAGGGTGCAGTCAGCAGAGGTATGACATCCAGCAGGAAACAAGCACGGGCAGCCTCCTGGAAGGTTTTCATATAATGTATATTTTATTCCTCCCTATATCCAATTTAAGCAAAATTATCCTTGTCCTTTACAGAACTGTAAAAAAGAGCTCAAATAGACTAAGGAAGTGCCGACGATCATCTGCATTTCTGCTGCTGTATGAGACTGCGTGAAGCTGTGTATTTCATAAAGAAAGAAGGGAGGTTTGGCTTGTCACAGCATCTTAACTTGGAATTTGTTAAAAGAGAATGTGAAAGAGAGGAAGGTACGTACACACTGTTATGACACACCCACTGTTATGGGAACTTTAATAAATCAATTAATGTACAATCTCTTCATCCAGAGAAAGACCAAGGTCTCTCCATACATCAACAGCCCCTCCACTCAACACATTGGCTCTGGAGTTGGTCACACATATGAATTGTGAAAGTCTTTTTATTTATTTTATTTTATTTTATTTTATTTATTTATGTGTATGAATGTACTGTCTGCATGCAGGTTTGTGCACCCATGTTGTGCAATGCCGCGGAGATCAGAGGAGGGTGTCGGATTGATTCCCCTGGAACTAGAGTTCTCCTGGAATTGGAGTTAAAGACGGTTCTCAGACACCATGTGTGTGCTGGGGATTGAACCCGGGTCCTCTGCAAGAGCAGTTGGAGCTCTTAACCGCTAGGCCATCTCTCCAGCCCGAAAGTCTTTTAATAAGCCAATGTTTTATTGAAGCTCTGTTCATTTCATACAAATCAAATTAAATTACAAATCAAATCTAGACCTGTGTTCCCTGCCTGCGCCCCCACCCCACCAGAGCTCATGCATTCTGCCAAACATGTTTTTCATTTTTTGCTCAATCTCTCTCAAAATTCAATGCAGAAGTTTACTGTTTCAAGAAGAAGTCCACTGTTTCAGTCCGTTCTTTGACACAGACTTTTCTGTTGTTGTTGTTGTTGTTGTTGTTGTTGTTATTCCTTCCAATGTCCATCACTCCAAAATATGCACATATGCATGCCACATATATCATACGTTTTAGCATCTTCAGCTTATGATTTCTTTTATTAGGCTGAAAGATGTCATGTTTGAACTCTTCTCCTTGGGAAGCCCAACCACCATCAGTTCTTCCCCTGTGCTCCACACTGGAGTTTTCCTTTCCCATGGTCACCAAATGAGGTCCAGTTAGCACCATATCCTGTTTTGATCTTCCTGTACTGGTCTCCATGATACAGCCTGGGTAGTCCAACAATGGCAGTCTGTACTCTGAAAAGGCAGAAACCCCAGTAAGTGCTCAATCCACAAGTTGTGTGTCTCAGCAGTCCCCATCTGGCACTGAAGGTTTGGAGGATTCTTGGAGAGACATGAGTCTTCAGTCCATATTGGAAGGTTGAAAAGCTGTGTCTTCTCACATCTTTGAAGGATGGCAAAAGCAGTGGCAGCCACAGGGTAGCTGCATTTGCCAATAAGACAGGCAAAACAACTGTGCTCTTTTCTCTTTTTACTAAGATCTCAAGTTTTATACCTGAAGTACAATTTCTCAGGCTTTACTATTTATTTATTTCTGGTTATACTTTCCTTTTTGGATGTATAAGGCCACACTTCATCCCAGATTAACCAAGGTTTTTATTTTCTCAAGGTCAGTTGAGGTTATGGTCCTCAAGGGTCACTGAGGATTATTTTTTTTGGGGGGGGAGGGAGTTCCTGGCTCCTTTTGGCTTTTCAATCACCAGTTCCATCCACTTGAGGACAAAGTCAGGTCTTGCTAGAACAGGCTTCCTTTTTTTGAAGCATGAGCAGACATTCCTCTTTATTGACTGGACACTGGCTGAAGTCCCATTTGTGGATCTCCAAGACCTCTTTGCACAGGAAGACTGATGACTCACATTTGCAGGATATTTCAAGAGATGCTCCAATGCATAGTCCCCTGGGACTTAGTTGACCTCTGAGGGCAAGGAACAAAGTTATCCCTTAAGACCCTCCGCCAAATTGGTATGGGCATTAAGTATGGTTGTTAAGCATCCAGAAAGGCTATGGTACACCAGCCTGATACTTTTAACTACTTTATAATATTTTAGAAAATATTTGGACAAAAGCTCAAGCAATCTTATATAAGAAATATTAAGAAGCACTCCTACAAAATGAACACTGTGGTTAGACACAATGCCATGACAAACCAGCTTTTTCTGCATTCTTTGATCTTATATTACTGTAAATTATACATGCATATCCTTCATCCAAAGCTTCCTAACTCTGAAAATAAATGGTAGCTTAATTCTAGAACCTGTTAAGGGATTCACAATGTAAGAACACAGTTGCCTTACAACTAGGTAATTGGTGCTAGCATCCACAGAATAGGGATACCATTCATTGTTTGTTTTTCTGGGACTGTGTTACTTCACTTACATGCAAAGTTCATGATGTCATCTTTCTTTACCACTGCATAGAACTCCATTGTGTAGATGTACCACATTTTTTTAATTTAACATGGAAATTCCATTTTTTTCCTCCAACTTGTAATATATATATATGTATATATATATATATATATCACCTGAGTTGGAGGATTTTCTTTCTTTTTTTGTTGCTAAAAGATGTCACATTTTCTCTATCCACTCCCCAGTTAAGGAGAAGCTCTTCATTATTGTGAAGAGAGCTGCAATAAACATGGCTGTGCATGGATCTCTGTGGTAAGATGAGTCTTGTGGGTATATACCCAGGAGTGGTATGACTGAGTCAGGTGGCAAGCCCATTTGAGTCTCTTAAGGGTTTTCCACACTGCTTTCTACAGTTGTACGAGTTTACATTCCCACCATCAGTGGATGAGTGTTCCTCTTTCCCCACACTCTCCAGCACTTGGTATCATTTGTTTTCTTGATCTTAGCCAGTCTTATCAGAGATGATATCTTAAAGTGGTTTTAATCTGCATTTCCTTAATTATTAGTGATGTTGAACAGTTTTTAAGATGCTTCTCAGCCAGTTCTAATTCTTCACTTGTGAAGTCTTTGTTCAGCTCTTTACTCCATCTTTTGAGTGAGTCAACTGTTTTCTTTCTTCTTTGATTTTTGAGTAGTTTATATGTTCTGGAAATTAATGCTTTGTCAGATGTTTCTGCCATGAAGGTTTCCTCACACTCTGTGGGTTTTCTCTTCACTTCCTTAATTGTTTCTTTTGATGGAAGGAAGCTTTTGAGTTTAATGAGGTCCCATTTATGTGAAAGTCTTTTAGGGGACATTAAAACTACACCATCCCCAATGCCGAGAAGCAGAAAATTTTAAATTGAAACCCTAGTGTATAAGTACAAAGTTTATACTTTCTCCCCTTCGCTGTGGTTAATTAATATTAAGGTAATGGTATCTGCTGAAACCCAGAACTTCAGAATATTGAGAGTGTTTTTGGAAATCAGAGCATGGAAAAATGTGAGGCATATTACTTTATGTAAATGAAGACATTGCTGCACAAAAAGAAGCCAATACTAAAAATGAGAGCCTTTGTAATACACTGAAAATCCAAAGAAAAGGAATTAGTTCAGAAATAGAAAACATAGAAGATGGCAGAGACATGTGTCCCGGAGACTATGGAATGAACACCTAGATTGGCTGTTTAATTTTCCTTCAGTAAGAGACTTTTGTTTCAAGCGGACAAAGAAGAAAGTAAGGCTGTGCATGTTTTCCTGCTTTCTAAGTGAGACCTGTAAACATAATGTCCCTACCTGGTGGCAATTAGTTTGTTTCTTCCTGTGACCCAGGATACAGATTAGCTGGTGGTAGGAAGCCCATTATGTGGCCATGAGTGTTCTGTGCATGGGTAAGGTCAGAAAAGGAATTAGCATCTACATTCTCCTTTGCAGTTCTGAAGGCCTGATCAACGTTTCAGAACCTGAGCTCCTTTATGGGAATGGATAGAGTACAGAATGCAGGAGGGATATACAAATAAAATGAGATAGGAGGACAATTTAGCAAGAGAGTGAATGAAGGATACATGAAAAACCCTAAGGAAGGGTGAAAGGAACAAATAAAATGATGAGTCCCAGTGACCAGAGTCCAAAGAACAGCTGGACCCCACCAAGTCTCAAGCTGGTATTCCACACATCTCAGTTTTCATTCTTTTTCTAAATTGCTCACATTCCTTAAAGCTGTTGCTGAGACTTGGATATTCAGAATAGACATCAGGGTATTAAATGCTTTCAGTAAAGAAACATTTAAACTTTTCTAACTCCCTTGTCCTACACTTCTCTGATTATGGTTCATCTTGTCCTCATAACAACTGTTAAGATACTAAAATTCCAATTTTCCACATAGTAACACAATTTAGTAAGTGATGGCGTAAAGAAAATAGGTAGATGTTTTCTTTCTTCTTTTTAGGTGAAAATGCGTATTGTAATTTCATTTCAGTCAGTAACTGGGCAAACACACATTTGTATGATGGATATTTAGATACACTAAAGGAAACTTGGAGAAGTGGACACATGATGTCACATCATTAATGATTGTGGGGAAATAGCTACAATATTTTTTCTAATAGTAAGGAAGAGGGTTAAAATATTTTTTTTATGTTTAGGAGTTCACATTTTTCCCTTTAATTTTATATTACTCTAATATATGAATACATACCATATATATATATATCACAATTACAAAGTCTGAAAATAAGTGGTCAGTTAATTCTAGAGCCCATTAAAAGATTCACATTATGACATCATAGTTGCTTTCAGATAAATAGAAGTATAACATTAACTTTCCTCAGCTTGCCTTTCAACTAGAGATTTGGTGTTCTCCCATCCACAAATGAGGGGTACCATTCGTCCTTTGTTTTTCTGGGACTGTGTTATTTCACTTAACATAATCTCTTCACATTCCCTCCATTTACCTGCAAAGTTCATGATGTCATCTTTCTTTATCACTGCACAGAATTCCATTGTGTAGATGTACCACATTTTCTCTATCCACTCCTCAGTTGAGGGACACTTGGGTTTCTTCCAGCTCTTTGCTATTGTTGTGAGAGCTGCAATAAACATAGATGTGCATGTATCTCTGCAATCAGATGAGTCTTGTGGATATATGCCCAGGAGTTGTATGACTGTGTCAGGTGGTATGCTCATTTTCTGTTTCTTTTGGGGGATATTTTATTGACGTTTTGTATATTTCATACATCATTTTTCATCCTAGTTTAGATACCTCCCCCCTCCCTGCCCCTCCCCCACTCCAGTTCACCCATCTACCATACATGTCTAGCATGTTTCTCTCAGTGTTTCAAAGGATTATTTTTTCTGCAGAGGCTTGCTGTTTTGAGCAGAATTTAACTGTATCAGATGGCTCTGTGGTTTAGAGCACCAACTGCTCTTGCAGAGGACCTGGGTTTGATTCCCAGCACCCACATGGGGGCTGAGAACTGTCTTTAACTCCAGTTCCAGGGGAATCTGACACCTTCTTCTGACCTCTGCGGCATTGCAGGACACGGGTGCACCAACCTACATGCAGACAGTACACTCATACACATAAAAAATAATTAAAAAAAAAGAGATTCACTTTATAACATCACAGTTGCTTTCAGATAGAAAGAGATATAACAATAACATTACTATATTAATTTTTCCCATCCACAAACATGGGAGGTTTCTCCATCTTTTGATGTCTTCTTCAATCTCCTTCAGGGGTTTCAAATTTTGTTGTAGAGATCTTTGGTGTCTTTGCTTAGGTTTGTCCCTAGGTATTTTATTTTATTTTATGTGGCTATTGTGAGTGGGAAGTTCTCCTTATAGTCCTTCTTCAGTTGCTTGTTGTCGGTCCCTAGCACCCACATGGCAGCTGAGAACCCTCTTTACCTCCAGTTCCAGGGGAATCCGACACCCTCTTCTAACCTCCGCGGCACTGCAGGACACTGGTGCACAAACCTACATCCAGACAATACATACATACACATACAAAAATAAAATAAAATTTAAAAAAAGAAAGGCTACTAATTTATCTAGGTTAATTTTGTATCTACCACTTTACTGAAATTCTTAATTGTTTCTAGGAGTTTTCTGGTGGAGCTTTTAGCATCCCTCAGGTAAACTATCATATCATCTGCAAACAGGGATATTTTGACTTCCTCTTTTCTAATTAGAACTCCTTTAATTTCCTTTTCTTGCCTTATTGCCCTAGCAAGTGTTTCAAGCACTATGTTGAAGAGGAATGGCAATAGGAGGCAGCCTTTAAGAGGAATGGTTCTCATTTTTCTCCATTGAGGACGATTTTGGCTGTGGGTGTGTTGTATATGGCTATGATTAGGTTGAGGAATGTTCCTTTCAGTCCAATTCCCTCTAGTACTTTAAACATGAAGGGATGCTGTATTTTGTTAAAGGCTTTCTCAGCATCAATTGAGATGATTGTGTGTTTTTTTTTTCTTTCAGTCCATTTATGTGTTTTATGTTGTTTATTGATTTACATATGTTGAACCATCCCCGCATCTCTGGTATGAATCCAACTTGGTCATGATGGATGATCTTTTTGATGTGGGTCTGTATTCAATTTGCAAGTATTTTGTTGAGAAATTTTGCATCTGTATTCATTAGTGAGATAGGTCTATAGTTTCCTTTTTCTGCTTGTGTCTTTCCCTGGTTTTGATATTAGAGTTGCGCTGGCTTCATAGGAGTTGGGAGATTTCCCTCTCTTTATATCCTTCTGAATAGTTTGAATATTAATGGTTGTAAGACATCCTTACCTCCTTAAATGTTTTATAGAATTCTGCTGTGAAACCATTTGGGCCTGAGCTTTTTTTAGTTAGGAGGTTTTTTATTATGTCTTCAATTTCCTCATATTTTATGGGCCTGTTTAAGTTGTCAATCTCCTCTTGGTTAAGCTTTGTTGGTTCCCAGGATTTCAGATATTCATCCATTTCTCTTAGGTTTTCAAACTTAGTAGAGTATAGGTTTTTGAAGTATTCTTGTATGAATGTCTAAGTCTTTTCTTTATGTGTTGTGATGTTTCCCTTTTTATCATGAATACTATTAATTTGGAATTGCTCCTTCTTTTTGGTTAACTGGACTAGAGGTCTGTCTATCTTATTCTTTCAAAGAGACAACTTTTGGATTCATTGATTTTATTTGTATTGTTTTCTTTGTTTCTATTTCATTGATTTCTGCTCTGATTTTTGTTATTTCTTCCTATCTATTGGGTTTAGGGTCTATTTGTTGATGTCTCTCACGTGTTTGTGTTTTTAGCTGTAGTGTTAGATCATTTATTTGTTCCCTTTCTGGATTTTTTTTTTTTTTGGTCTTTTTGAAACAGGGTCTTTCTTTAGTCCCAGCTGGACTGGAGCTCGCTATGTAGACCAGGATGGCCTTGAACTCACAGAGATCTGCTTGCCTCTGCCTCCCATGTGATAGTATTAAATGTGTGCACCACAACATCTGACTCTGGATTTTATAATGTGGGCATTTAGTGCTATAAATTTCCCTCTTAGGACTGCTTTTAAAATATCCCACAGGTTCTGTTGTATTTGCTTTTTCGTTTAGTTCCATGAACACTTTTATTTCATTCTTTATTTCTTCCCTGACCCATTCATTATTCAGGATTGTGTTGTTTAGTCTCCATGTGTTCTTGTAGCTAGTCAGGCTTATTGTGTTATTCATACTGAGCACTGTGTTCTGATAAAATGCATTGAATTATTTCAATACTCTTGTATTTGTAGAGGTGTTTTCTGTGTCCCAGTATGTGGTCGATTTTGGAGAATGTTCTATGGGGTACTGAGTAGAAAATATATTCTATGGTGTTTAGGTGGAATATTCAGTAGATATCTGTGAGGTCCGTTTGGTGTATTGTATTGTTCAGTTCAGATGTCTCTCTGTTTATTCTTTGTCCAGTTGACCTATCTAATGGGCTCAGTGGGGTATTGAGATCCCCCACTATTAGTGTGCTGGGATCAATCTGTTCCTTGAAGTCCTGTAGAATTGTGTTTATAAAGTTGGATGCGTTGGAGTTTGGTGTGTATATATTTATGATTGTGAAATCTCCGTGGTTAATTATTCCATCGATAAGGATATAATGGCCCTCTTTGTCTTTTCTGATTAATTTTACTCTGAGGTCTATTTTGTCTGATATTAGAATAGCAACTCCTGCTTGCTTTTTGGTACAATTTGCTTGGAATATTTGTATATAATATTTTATTGACGTTTTGTGTATTTCAGACATCATTTTTCAGTTCAATTTAGACATATTCAACTTTTCCTTCTTCCCACCCGACCCTAGCTCATGCATTCTGTCATATGTGTCATGCATCTTTCTTTCAGTCTCTCCAAAGATTTTTTCTGCAAAGGTTTATTGTCCTAGGCGGAATTCAACCACATCAGTCCGTTCCTTGACCCTGTCCTCATGCTGCTGTGGTTCCCTCCCAACTGTACCACTCCAAATTATGCCCATGTACATGTCATATATTTTTTTCAGCCTTTCACTCTAAGGTGTCCTTGAAGATGAGATGGTTTCTTGTAGACAGCATATAGATGGATTCTGTTTCTTAATCCATTCTCCCAGTCTATGTCTTTTGATTGGGGAGTTTACCCCATTATTATTTAAGGTTATTCTTGAGAGAGTGTGTTGTTTACTTTCAACTTATTTTTGATGGTATTCTTGGTCTAGGTATTTATTTACTCTGTTATTCACTTGTTAATTTCTCTCTTCAGTTGCTTGGGGATAGTTGCTTCTTTCCTCTGTTCTTTTAATTGCTTCGAGCATTTTATGAAGTGTTGATTTTTTCACATGTGTTCTTTCATTTTGTTTATGTAATGAAAGACTTTTCTTTCTCCTTCAACTATAATTGAAAATTTTCCTGGGTATAGTAATCTGGGTTGGCATCTAAAGTCATTTGGCACTGGGGATGCTTTGTTCCATGTTCTTCTGGCTTTCATCATTTGCACTGAGAAGTCAGCTGTAATTCTGATGGGTTTCCCCTTATATGTAACTTATTGTTTTTCTATTGTGCCATTCAGTATTTTGTCTTTGTTTTGAGTATCTAGTGTTTTACCTATGATATGGAGTGGGGAATTTCTTTTCTGGTCTTGTCTATTTGGTGTTCTGTATGCTTCTTGTATTCATATGGGTTTTTCTTTTTTAGTTTGGGGAAATTTTCTTTTATTATTCTGTTGAAGATCTGATCAATACCATTGTCTTGGAATTCTCCTTCTTCTAGCCCTATGAAGTGGAGGTTTTGGCCTTTTCATAGTGTCCCACATTTCCTGGTTGTTCCAGTCTTGGGTTTTTAAATTTTTTTTCATATTCTTTACTCGAGGTTTCTAGCTGCATATGTTATCCTGTAGGTCTGATATTCATTTTTCTGCTTCATCCATTCTGCTTCTCAGGCTTTTTCCCATCCTTTTCTGCTCATTAGATGAATATTCAATTTCCATTTCCATTTCATCCTGTGATTTCTTCAGTATTTCCACTTCCTTTTTCATTCTCTTCTTGTAGCTCTTTGTTTCACTGGTTATTTTCTTTTTTCCTTTCAGCCTGAGATCTTTTCAGTGTTTCCACTTCCTTATGGAGTTTGTCACTCTTTCCCTCTAGTTCTTTTCAGAGTTTGTATTTCTCTTCTATTTCTTTTTGGAGTTTGTCTTTCTTTCCCTCTAGTTTTTTCTGGAGTTTATCATTCTTTGTTTCTAGTTCCTTAATGAGTTTTTCATTCTCTCCTTTTAGTTCTCTGATTTGTTCTTTATATTCTTTGATTTCTTTGAAAATGTCTACAATTATTCTTCTATGGTTGGTTTCTTGGTTTGCTTCCAGGGAAGTCTTGTTTTGGGAATATTCTATATGACTGGTAGAGTTTGGTGGGGATTTATTATGAGCTTTTCCCATATTGTTATTTTTCTGTTGTGTCTTTGGCAAGTGGATTTGTGTTCATTTTTGCTTGTTTGTTTGTATTCTGGTGTTAATCTCAAATGTTAATATGGAGGACTGGTTGGTCACTCTCAGCATTGGCTGTGAAGCTTAGAATCACTAACACTGGACCTGCTGGATAGTCCCAACCACAGCAAACCACAGTACCAGCAGCTTATTTTCTCCACCACAGTACCAGTAGCTTTAGCCTGTGTGCTGGACCTCACCTGGGTGCTGAATCTGTCCCTCTATCTGTACATAGCTTTTCTTTTTTATCTCAGAGATGGGAGGTTGAGCCCCTGGCAGGGCAGCAAGGCTGCGTGCTGGACCCCACCTGGCCGCAGAGTCTGCTCGCTACCTAGGTTAATGTTTTCTAATGGACATGAGGAGACAGAGGTCAAAGAATGAATATTAGAATTTAAGTTTCAGGGATAAGCTGGAAAGGGAATATTTAGGATAAGGCTGAAGGTCTCTTGAGTTCAAAAGTTAAAGGGGAAATGGGGTATCTTATTAGACAGTTCATCCACAACAACACAGCAGGAATATCTGGTCATACTCAAGTCTGATATGATAGTAAAGTAAGACTTTCGTATGTTTTGAAGTTGATATATGTGAAAACTTCATGGAAATTGAAGAGGCAGAGGTGATCCTTAGGAAACTGTTACAGATGCAAAAATAAACAAAAGTAGCAATACTGGTGCAACTTTGGTAATGAAATAATGCCTTCTGTTGTCTTTGGAAGCTGTGCTTGGGCAAGGGTCAGGGGTGTGTGAAGGATTTCTCTTGGGGAGGTCATTTTAGGAGTAGAGATAACATTAACAAGATACAAATCTTATTTTTTTTTGGTTTAATGCTTGATGAAGAGTTTTGGAGTTGAATTGTGCTCCACTTCAAGTTTACTGTTAAGATCTAGCTCAGAGTTACTCAGAGTATGATTAATTTCTAGGCAGTGTCTTCCCAGAGGTGACCAAAGTGAAATGTGATGGTCAACAGGGGCCTTAATCCAATACTAAAACAAGGACTTGATACCTGGCACCATGGAAAATGATGGGGCACCCTGTAATCCTAGTTCAGGGGAAGAGAAACAAGACAAAATGGGTGAGTGACCCTGCCTCATAACTGAAGGTGGAGAATATTTAACCTCTGGCCTTCATATTCAAGTCATTCCCAGGAACACAGATGTTCATTCCTGTACAACATGCACACATTAAAAAAAGAAAGTGAAAATTGCACACACTCACACACTAGCAAGAATGTGATATGAAGAGATACAGGAGGAAATTGCCTTCTGTAACCCGTGGAAGGAGGCTGGACCAGATCCTTCCTTCCTTCATGTCCCTCACCTTGCTGAAACCTTTATTTTATACTTCTTGGTTCCAGACCTGTGAGACAGCATTTTGTTAAGCTAGTGCCTTGTGGGGAATTCATCCCTATCAAACAAGCAAGTGCACTCATGCAAAAGGCTTACAATGAATGGAAGGTGGCTGGTTCTCATGTCCCTTACCATCATTGAATAGACCTTCCTGAGAAGGAGTAAGTTTTGCAAGAGATATAGTGAGGTCTTCTTTACTTTCCCCTAGAAAACTGAAGTCAGGTTGTGGATAATCCAAATGGTGAGTAGATTGATCATTCCTACCCTTCTATTATTACGGGAAAGGAAGTGGGTTTCAGAGTGCTCAATATTCTTAAGGAATACACTCTCAAATGTCACAACGGCAAGGCAGGCCACAGATGACCTGACTCTCCACACAGTCTGCAATCTTGTGTAACATGTTTTGGAGAAAGCTAATCTTTGGCAAGGTAGCTGATGGTTTTCTTTTCAGAGGAAAGGAGGGAAATGCCTGTCTTTTCTGGAAACCATTCTGTTCACATCCATTTCCTCACTGACTTGACTTGCTTGCCGTCCTCGGCACTTACTACATAAAGATTCATGTTTGGTGGGAATACGTTTTTCATTGTGCATGCCACCTTGAATGATAATGCAGGAACCCATGATGCTCCAACGCGCATAGAACTCGGGATTTTAGTGAAATCAGTCTACTGGGAGCTGGAATTTTTCCATATACTAAAATATTTCTGCTCTTGGAGGACAGCAGGGGGAGAATTGCTATTTGAACCAGAGTTAGGTGTAGTATGATTTTTTAATATATATAAAAATGAATCCAGTGCAGACTGAGGTAGCTTCTTTTCCATCTGTCAGCACATTCTTTACAACCATGCATAAGCCTTATTATCACACTCAGTGTGTGACTGCAAAAATTATCCCTGCCCTCAGAACAGACCATCCAGAGCTTGAAGTGGAATTCCAACTTCAGTGCACTTCGTGTAAAAACAAGCAAAAAATGGGGGGGGGGGTCCACATTTTCCTTTGCAGAAAATTTGATCCAACTCCTTCATTTTATCCCGTGAACAAGGGTAAATATTTTGCACTGAATAAAGTAGTTCCTGGTGACACAGAGTTGGCCTTGATAAAATTTTTCCATGGTATTCACATATATTAACCTTTGATGAAAAGAATGCAGGAAGAAAAGCCATGAAATGAACATGGCATAATTTCAGGGATTTTTTTTCTCAGTTAACCTTTGAGTTCTGAACTGCTGTAGTGGTGTATTTGGGGGTCTATTTGGATAGAGACATTACTGTCAGCCCGTTCATATTTATGGGCTTGACCTTTGTATTATAGTAGCCTGCTTTGAAGCACAGTTATTTTTAATTGCTTTATGTGTCCGTGGAGACCATTCCATGCCTCTGTTAGTTATATACACTATCCTCGCACATATGTTTGCTCAATGAATCTTACAATGACTAGATATTTATAACCACATCTGAGTACAAGAGGAAGAATTGTTGCATTTTGTTGTGGTGTGTGTGTGTGTGTGTGTGAGAGAGAGAGAGAGAGAGAGAGAGAGAGAGAGAGAGAGAGATGGCTGATATGAAAATGCGTTTTATTGTCAATGTTGCTATATCCTTATGAGGTGACAGGAAGAATTAAAAGTGACAGATTGTTTTGGCTGCTCTGGGGCCATCTGAGATATAGTCCCCTATCATGTGGCTCAATAAACCCAGCCTGTGTGAAGCCCTAGATAGATGATTCATTGCTGCAGTAGGGCTACTCACAGGGGTTTAACTAGAGAGATAGGCACATGCTCAGCAGCAGGAGGCTGAATTGCTGTTGAATACAATAAAATGTGTCTGTCCCCAAACTGCATCTGAAATTTGCAAGGGAGCCTGGATCTCTGATATCACCAATAACATCATTCTATATGTGTGATTGGGAGGTAGACATAATGATTGCAGGAAACATGTACCTCTGGAAGGCTCATCTAGAAATAAGGGGGCTTTCCCTACCCTTTCTGCCCAAAGAATTCATTGCCATGAAGTGCTTGATATTAATGTGTTACTGGATTATGAGAGCTGTATCATGAGACACTTGTGGACGGTGAATATGGCTGAGTGTGGCTGGTCACAATGTGGCCCCAGAATGAACAGCCTAGCCATAACTTTGTGAACTACCCTGAAACAATGAATCAGAAATTCTAGGAATAGAGAATAAAGGAAAGAGTGGAATGCATATTTGAATGAGCTTTCAAGATAGCTATTCTGTATACCAAGGCTGTGCAGCCTTTATTGAATAAAACAGGTAACTATAAGAAATGAGAAAAGAAAAGTAATTACACTTAGCAGATACTCAATTGGATTTAAGGTAGAACCAGTTAACAAGAGCAAACAGTGTGGAATCTTGAGGCCAATCTGGGTTCTTAAACTCTGGTGCATTAATGTAGATATTTAGCAAGTCACTTGACCTAAGATTCAACCCATCTCCCATCCCTTGATTAAATGAGAACCATAATGGTACATAGTCCTGGAGTTTATGAGACTTAAATTAAAAGATGTACTTGATCATACATTGTGAGCACCAAAGTTCAGACAAATGTTAGTTGTAGTTAATATTAAATACTCCTTACTGTGCCCTCTCCAGGACAGATCATAATGAAACTAGTTTACGGCAGGACCAGGGTAATGCCAGCTATATATATATATATATTAAATTCTCATTGTGTCTCAGAATCTGAGTTAAGCAAAATACATCTATTATCCCCTTTATCCCATTAAATTCTCAAAGCGCTGATACTGAATAGGTTATAAAACTATATCATTATGCATTTTTTAAAAAGAAAGCAGATAAAAAGGATAAGCCACTGGATGGAGGAAACACAGTGTTCAGGTCACACACCTGTGATTCATGCCAGCATGACTTGATATACTTTCATAACTCCAACACAATTCTTCCTCTTTGGGAAGGAAGCAGTCTCACAGCATGGTCCTTTGTGGTAATTCTATCTAGCCTTTTGTCTGTAGGAACTTGATGCTGAGCAGTAACAGATGGATGCCCAGGACATAAATGAGGTTCCTCAAAGGTAAAAATTTAATAACAATGATTGCCTGGCAATTAGATGGGCCCCCTCCAAACTCCAAGGCTAGAAGCTAAGACAAGATGTGATGCTTTTAAGAGGCAGAGTCTTGGGGGTGTGATTAAGTCAGTAGAACTCATATAAAGGGCTGGGAACCACCAAGAAGGCTCTGCTTTGTATGGGGAAACAATGTTCTTCCCTTCTGGAGATACTTTCTTGGAAACAGACTAGGTGTTCATTAGATAATAAATACCCTGGTGCCTTGGTTATGGACTCCCCTGCCTGCTGAACTCTGAGAAAGAATTTTCTGATTTGTATACAATATTTAGTCTCAGTTATTTTGTTATGGCATCTTTAACATAGGAAGACAGTACAGTCTCAAAATATGGGCACTACTCTGTGTGGTGGGGAATAATACACAGCAGTTTTTTTTTAAGAAAATTTTGTCACATGATGGGCGTAGTGGCACATGCCTTTCATCTGACCACTCAGGAGGCAAGGCCATTCTGGTCTACATAGTGAGTTCCAGGACAGCTGGGGCTACAGGGAGACCCTGTCTCAAAAAGACAAAAAATTATATTGTCACAAAAGTGTAGCTACCAAGGTTTGTTAGAACCCCAGAGCTTAACTAACATACAGTTCTAAAGTATCCTATATTCTGCTTTTTAATATTTTTATTAAAGTAATGTGCATTTCATACAACATTTCTCAATCCAGTTTAGACCGATTCCTGCTTCCATGCCCCCACCCGACCCAAGCTCATGCATTCTGCCGTGCATGTCTTTGATCTTTTTCTCAGTCTTTTTAAAGTTTTTCTTTGCAGAGGTTTACTGTTTGGGGCAGAAGTTTACTTTTTCACTCATATCTTTGACCCAGTCCTCTTGTTGTTATTCCCTCCAATTTGTATTGCTCTAAAATATGCATATATATGCATATATATATATATATATATATATATATATCACATGTATACCTAAATTATGATGACTGTAAATAATCTATAAGTTCATTCCAAAACATGTTTAGGAATTCATATTTTCCCTTTAATTTTATATTACTCTAAAATATGTATACATACAGTCTACCCATATACCAATGTTACAAAATATGAACATAAGTCGTAGGTTAATTCTCAAGCCCATTAAGGGATTCGTTGACCTTTTAACTGTACTGCTGCTTTCATATAAAAAAGAAATATAACATTGATGATGCTCACTTTGCTTTGCAACTAGGGATTTGGTGCTGGCATTCACAAATGAGGGACCCCATAAGTCCTTTGTTTTTCTGGGAATGTGTTGCTTCATGTAACATAATCTCTTCTAGTTCCATCCATTTACTTGCAAAGTTCAGGATGTCATCTTTCTTGACTGTTCCCTAGAATTCCATTGGGTAGATGTACCACATTTTTTGTATCTGCCCCTTGGTTGAGAGGCATTTGGTTTGCTTCTAGCTTTTTGCTATTGTGAAGATAGCTGCAATAAACATAGGTGTTCATGTTTCTCTAGAATAGGGATAGGATGAGTCTTATGGGTATATACCCAGGAGTGGTATGACTGGGTTAGGTGATAGGCTCATTTTCAGTCTTTTAAGAGTTCTCCCCACTGCTTTCCATAAGGGTTGCATGAGTTTGCATTCCCACTAGCAGTGAATGAGTGTTTTCTTTCCCCACAAACTCTCCAGCATTTGTTGCTATTTGCTTTCCTAATCTTGGCCAGTCTTACTGGAGTAAGGTGAAATTTTAAGCTGGTTTTAATTTGCATCTTAATTATTAGCACCCTAATTATTAGCGATGTTGAACACTTTCTGAAATGTTTCCCAGCCATCTTCACTTCTTCGTTTGTAAATTCTCTATTCAACTCTTTACTCCATATTTTGAGTAGGTCATTTATTTTCTTGCTCCTTTGTTTTCTGAGCAATTTATATACTCTGGATGTTAATGCTCTATCAGATGTATGAGCAGTGAAAGTTTCCTCCCACTCTGTGTGTTTTCTCTTCACTTTGTTGATTGTTTCTTCCACTGCACAGAAGCCTTTGAGTTTAATGAGGTCCCATTTTTCTATTGTTGACCTTGTTTTAACTGAAAACATCCCATGCTGAAGTATACTATGTTCTTAAAGACTTCCAGAACATCTGAGGGTGATGCTCCTGAATCTTTGTACACTTCCTGTCTTGACTCTTCAAATATACAAAACACCAGGCCCCAAAATACCTAAATGAGAGCTTTCTCGGGAATCAGAGGTTCCTCTATCTCCATAGTGATATCCCAGCCACTCACAGTATAGGATTTTTCTCTGGTTGATTTCTCATTACCTGGAAAAAAGAATGTAGTATACTCAAGAACTTTCTCATACCATATAAACACAGTCTCCACGCCTCCTTGGGTGGAAACCATCTTCTTCTCTTTACTGTGTGTCTGGTGGAAGACTGTCCCCAAATTGCTTTATTTTATTTTTTTTTTAATTTCTCTATGTGTATGAATGTACTGTCTGCATGCAAGCTTGTGCACCCGTGTCGTGCAATGCCGCGGAGGTCAGAAGAGGGTGTCAGATTCCCCTGGAACTGGAGCTCTTCTGGAATTGGAGTTTCAGACGGCTCTCAGCTGCCATGTGGGTGCTGGGGATTGAACCCGGGTCCTCTGTAAGAGCGGTTGGCGCTCTTAAACGCTAGGCCATCTCTCCAGCCCCCCTAAATTGCTTTAATTCGTTTCTTTGGAGATGGAATATTGGAAAGCTCTATGAAAAGCAAAGGGATGGGTGAGAAAGAGCAGCAGACAGGCGGAATGAAGACACTGTCCAGGAAAGAGCCATTGTGTGATACGATGGCAGAGCCTAGCAAAGCCAGGGCAGAGCAGAGTACAGGGAGCAGGCCTTCTCTCACATCCGGAAACCAGAAAAGGGTCATCCTTGTTTCCACCATGTGCTTTTTATTCCTCTACTCAAAGAAGTGAGAAAAACAAAAAGCCAGTCTATACAACTACAGTTTCCTTTGCAGGCTGTTGAGGAAGTAACATTTCCATCCCTATCATTACTCCCTGGTTGTTTCTGAATTTAAGAAAACAGTTCACCCAGTAAGACAGGAGCTATAAAAGGAAAGGTCCATCTCCTACTTACCAGGACATTCTAATGAGGACCTGATAAATGTCACACAGTTAGCTGGTCAGTATTGATGGAATTATAACCAGAGAAGTCAAGAGTTACCTACATTTGATTTAAGAACATGAAAACCTAAGTTCTCCACTCTTGATCCTTCTGCTTGATTATTTGATAAGTTAGACAAATATAAGCCATTACTGAGTAGCATGATTAATGAGGGGGAGGTAATTTTTATTAGAATTAACATTATCAGTCCTATGAGCTAGAGAAAGATGTTTAACCTTTCTTAGCTGTTCTTAATCTGTGACCAGCACAATAAAGTAATATATAGGGGTAGGAGTTTGTGAAGTTTATAATGATTTCTTCCTTCATTAATTTGGCCAATAAGCATTTTCTGCTTGTTAAATTATAATGCTGTGTGAAGAACATAAAGAGATTAACATGGAAGGCTCAAGGTAGTCTCAGACTCCAACAAGGTTTCTAGAACTCAGATTTTGCATGAAAGGGGAATAAAATAATAATTATGCATTCTTTTCTAGCCATCATTGAATAAAAATGTAGTACTAAAAACACTGTTACATCACAGCAATAATGTATCAAAAATAGAATACCTAGGTGTTGGAACAGTTGTTATAAATACATTGGGGGCTGGAGAGATGGCTCAGAGGTTAAGAGCACTGACTGCTCTTCCAGAGGACCTAGATTTGATTCCCAGCACCCACATGGTAGCTAAGAACTGTCTTTAGTGCTGGGTGTGATGGTACATGCCTTTAATACCAGCACTCAGGAGGTAGACGCAGGCAGATCTCTGTGAATTCAAGGCCAGTCTGGGCTAAAGAGCAAGTTCTAGGACAGCTGAGACTAAAGGGAGACCCTGTCCCAAAAAGAAAATAATACCTTGAATTACTGGTTTGGTCCACTACCGTTTTAACTGAAAATACATAACAACTTTCTTCTAATATATATCTATATAGATGATATAGATATAGATATAGATATAGATATAGATATAGATATAGATATAGATATAGATAGATAGATAGATATAGATGATATAGATATAGATATGATATATAGATAGGTATATAGATATAAATTTATTCTATGTATATGAGTGCTTTGCCTCCATACTTGTATACCACAGGCATGGAACACCCTTGAAGGTCAAAAGAGGGTGTCAGATTTCCCAGAAGGTGAGTTACAGACAGCAGTAAGCTGTCATGTAGGTGCTCAGAACTGATGCAGGTTCTTTGCAAGAGCATCAAGTGATCATAACCACTGAGCTATCTCCTCATCCCCACTGCTAGGCTTTCATACACAATTTTTCTTAGTAGAGAGACTCAAACATGTAATGTCATATATGCTATTATATCATATTTTCTGATATGTTTGATAGCCATATTTCATTATAATATATTCTCTTTGTAATTACTTAGGTGTTTAAGGTAGATTTGTTTTAGGTACTTCTTTGTGGGTTTACAGTCTTTATCAAGTTGCCAAAGGGGTACATGCTATGAAAAGTTAAGAATACAGGATGTTTTAGAAGATAGATATAAAGAAATCAGCAGTTCCAATAGACTGCAATTAATGTTATCTGCATGCAGTGGATACCATGTATCATAGTAAGAGTACTGAGATCTCAGCCTATGCCAACAAGTTGTGTGTGTGTGTGTGTGTGTGTGAGAGAGAGAGAGAGAGAGAGAGAGAGAGAGAGAGAGAGAGAAAGAGGAATATGTATTTTTATAATGCCTAGAACATTAGCCACATGAGTTTTGATGCTAAGTGTCCAGCAGGGCAGATCCATTGTGAATTATTTGATGTTATATCTCAACACCCAACACTGCATTCACCAGGGATATATGGTAACCATTCCATAAATATTNGTATGTGAATACATGAGTGGGATTATGTGTTTGTGTGTGTGTGTGTGTGCATTTTTGTATGTATATCTGTGAGAGTGTGCATGTATGTCTGGTGTTTCTATGTATTTATGTATGTATGTTTGCAATGCCTGCGTGAGTGTCTGTATGAATGCTCATGTGTGTTTGTGGGGGTGTATGTGTGTGTGTGTGTGTGTGTGTGTGTGTGTGTGTGTGTGTATTATGGTGATTTGGGGAATTCAACCACTGCTTGTTTTCTTCCCAGAACGTCAAAAGTAAATAACCCTTCAGATGATCCTTAAGAGACAAACTTGGTATTAACCAAGCCAAGGACTGGAGTTTAGGTAAAAGGAAGGAGAGGGGAAGATCTGAGGGAAGAGAAGGGGCAGTGTGCAATGCACGCGAAGGGACATCTCTATGGATGTGTCCCTGAGTCTATAGGGAAGGGGTCAGAGCATGTTTGGAATTTACAGAGGATGAAGACAGGATGGCAAGCAGCAGACCAGGGAATAGCCTGAGGCCTGATAAAGAGACTGAGCCTCATCCCAGTCGTGCTAAGCAGCCTCTAGAGGACTTTCAACAGGAGGCTCCCATGAGACTTATGTTTCAGAAAGCTTACTCCAGCTGCACTGTGGAGGGTGGATTACTGGAGTGTAGCCATTATAGGTGTGTCAGGAGGCAGGCAAGAATGAAAGGGACAAGTTAGGAGTCTACAGTAGTAATCCGGGCAAGCAATGACAGACCACTGTTCTACAGCAGTGCTGGGGTGTGGAATTACTTTGCAAAGTGCAAGATGCTCCTGTGGATTTGATAGAAGGAAGGAGGAAAGGAAAAAAGGACACAGGGAGAGGAGCAAAGAGAGATAAAGGAAACAAGGAAGGGGGGTTGGGAAGCGGAGACAGGAATTGTAGTCTTCCACTAAGTAGTCATTCAGCAAACACAGTCACAGCTGTTTGTCTGCCTGAGGTGTGATAGAACTGCTGGTACCCCAGGTCTCAGCCAATGAGCCAGATGGTGCCGATTGGTTCACATGAAAACTAATCAGAACCTTTCTTCAGCAGTTCAATTGATGCACAAATAGCCACAGCTAAGGTGAACTCCACAAAAGGAAGCTGTTGCCAACTGTACAAGCTCCAAAAGGGCACAGGAGAGGAAGCACCACTTCCTTTATGACACCAGCAGCAGCTCAGCCTGTTTACATTTCCCACTGAAAGTATACAAACTCATACACACACACAAACACACACACACACACACACAGAATTTTGTATTTAATAAACATGATATATATGGGTTTTCAGATTAGCAAGAGTTATAGGAACATAATCAAGGGAACAATTTGACCTAGCACTAGTAAATCAATATACTTCTACTTTAATATGCAAATGTAGATGAAAAAATAGCTAGTAAAAACAATAAGCCAAATCATCTAAAACCCCTGAAGGATGGGCACAAACAACAAAGCCAGGCTTTTTCAATTAAAGACTTTAGTTTTTTTTTTTTTCTATTTTGAGAATTTCATACATGAGTATTGCGTTTACATTATTTCTATCATTCCCAACACCCCAACAATTGCTCCTCTGTCCCCCACTCCCTCTCAACTTCCTGTCCTCTTCTTTGATTATTATTGTTAAATGTGCATACTTACACACACACACGCACGCACACACACACACACACACACACACACACACACACATATATATATATATATATGAACATGGTGCAATATATATATATATATATTGCACCATGTTCATTACCTGGTGTGGTGGTTTGGATGAGTGTCCCCCATAGGCTCTAGGTATTCAGATGTTTGTCTCCAATTGGTGGCACTGTTTTTGGAGATCTTAGAAGGTGTGGCCATGCTGGGGGAAGTGTGTCGCTGGGGGCAGGGCTTAGAGAGTTTGGCAAGCCTCGTGGTCTACAGTTGCTCTCTCTCTGTTTCCTGTGCTCTTTGTGAGATGTGACCCTCGGTTTGCTGCTCCAGATCCAGCTGCCATGCCATAATGGACTCTAATTCCCTGGAACCGCCAATCGTAAGCTCAAATAAACTCTTCTTTTTATAAGTTCCTTGGTCATGGTGCTTTACACAGTAACAGAAAACTGACTAATACACCTGGTATTTCTGTGAACCTGTGTTTAGAGCTGCCTATTTGAAACTATATAGCTTCTCAGGGAACTAGTACCTGGATAAGTTCCTTGCCTCTGTAAACCGTTTTTTATAAAGGATTTTTATTTATATTTATTTTATGTATATGTGTATTTGGTCTGCATGTATGTAATCACATCATGTATATAGCTGGTGCACATGGAGGCCAGAAGCAGCCATGAGATCCCCATGGAACCTGACATATGGGTGCTGGGAATAGAACCCAAGACCTCTAGAAGAGCAGTAAGTGCTCTTAATAGCTGAACCATCTCTCTAATCCCAACAAAGCTGTTTTATTATTTTTTTTTAATTTCCAGAGTTTGTCAGTTTTTCAAACCGGCATACCTGTTTGTATTAATTATTGTTATAAAGTCAGAATTACCTTCTAGATGTAAATGGAACAATTTCTAGGGACTATTCAGGTCTGTTCCTTAATCTGAGTCTTTTGCAAACATATGATGAACAACATTGATCTTAATGAACTGAATAACTAAATAATTCTACACTGAAGAGAAAGTCTGGTTTTGAAAAAGTGATCAGTAATGACTGCACTTACAAGGGGCCATAACTTAATCTCAGGACTTGGGAGGCAGAGGCAGCTGGATCTCTGTGAGAGACTTAGGCTAGCTTGGTCTACATATTGTTTCAGGCCAGCTGGGGCTACAAGTAGACCCTGTCTCAAAAAAAATAATCAAAATCTAAAATAAAATAAAATGATGAAAACTCGTGGTTAACATAATGTTTTCTAGCTCCATCCATTTACTTGCAAAGTTCATGATGTTGTCCCTCTTTACCGCAGCATAGAACTCCATTGTATACATGTACCACATTTTCTCTATCCACTCGTCAGTTGAGGGGCATCTGGGCTGGTTCCAGCTTTTTGCTATTGTGAACAGAGCTGCAATAAACATAGCTGTGCATGTATCTCTGCAGTAAGATGAGTCTTGTGGGTATTAACATTATGTTAAGTGAAGTAACATAGTCTCAGAAAAACAAATGACAAATGGTGTCCCTCATATGTGGATGCTAGGTGCCAATAGCCCAGATATAAATATTTCTCATGGAGATGGATGCATAGTAAAAGAACAACAACAGAAAGACTGCATCAGAAAACTGACTGAAATGGTGAATTGGGAAGGGCAGGAGGGGCGGGAGAGGGACACGGGTGTATATTCGATTAATGCATATTTAATTGACGTGAGTTCAACAAGTATCCAGTTTTGCCCAGACACTGTATACAGGTTACATGGTGGCTTAGGACTCAGTAAAAGTAAATATGTGTATATTAAACAACATTGGTTTACAGGCTCTGATAAAAACGGTAATGCATCTGAATTAAATGGAGATATAAATTGTTGTTGTCCAGGTTTGTTCTACATAAAATCTGTATAACAATAGCTTTGGGATTGGCACATACAAATGTTCTCTATAATTTTTCTGTTGTACGGTATCACCTCATAGCATTCTCTTTCACCTATAAGATGACTTAACAAAATTTAAGTTTGCTCCCCAAGTTAATTACATACAGTCACCCAAAACAGCATGGGTAATTTGAGAAACTGTGCCTTGATTCCCCTATAGATATGTATATTACAACTGCCTTTTGGAGACTCATGGGTCAAAAACAACCCCCCCAAAAAAAAGAAAAAATGGGGGGGGGGAATACAGATAGAAATGAAACCTTTCTGTCAAAAGCCTTGCAATCCAAATCTTAAAACTAACTATGGGAAAAGATTTGTATGTTCCAACAGGTCAAAATGTCACCAACCTAACGGCTGAGAAAGAAAAGATACAGCTTTGCATTGAGTAGGATGTACCAGAAAGTGCCAACAGAAAGGTTGACCCATCTGCTGAGGAAGAAAAGCCTCAGATTGCTACAAATATTAAACCCTCTGTGGATCCTACTTGTACAATATGTATAATGAGTCCTAAGAAACTTACCTTCTAGGAGCTGCAAAGGTTTTAATATGAGAGACTTTCTTACCTCCCCCCCATAGAAAAAGGGAAAAATGATGATGATGTCGTTCTCCAACTGTAAATTGGAGACAACTATTATGAGGTAATCTCTATAAACTGGTAAAACTGCCTTCTTAATTGGCTAATAGACATAGGAACTGTGAAAAAGATTATTCTCTATTCAGAACCAAAGATAACACTAAAGTCTCCTTAAGCTATGCACTTAAGCAAAATATATTAATGCAGGAGCTCTGACATCAGCAATGGATTATTCTACCAAGGAGATGTTGGCCAGGGGATCCAAGCCCCCACAAAAGGTAAAGCCCTTGCCTCTAAACTGGGATACCTGCAAGAAGAGAGGTGATAAGCCCTGCTGTCAAAGACCTGACGTTAACATGGGAAGATGTATTGAGACCACACATGCAAGTGTACAGATGGTCTCTGGAATACCAGAGAGTGTTACCAAAGGCCACTATACCAATAAAGCAATATGTGTCTCTTGAGTCAAGCAAGACTCCTCCGTCAGCACCAGCTATACCTCACCTGCCTGGAAATACTCTGCAGCAGAGGCCGCCATATGCCTGTATTTTCCAATCTAATGGCTATTGGCTCTCTCCTTGGAGGAATAACCCACGGGTGATGCCACAAGCTTGCACCCTCTATGGTCAGGAGATGATATAAGCCACAGTAAAACCCTTCATAGTTCTAACAGAAAAAAAATGTAATTCATGGATTAACATACCATCCAAACATCTGTGTCTATACCAAAGTAACCTATGATAACAATTAATACTGTTTAAATACCTATATATCTAATTGCTTGTGCTTCATTAGTAGGATCGAAAGGTTATTCCTGGACAAACTGTCAGCCCATGAAAGAAAACAGCCAGAAGTGACCAGAGTCCAAAACAACAGCTCCAGAGAAAGTAGACTGTTTTGCTTCTCATCCACCTGTGCCCTTTGTCTAAGCCTAGGGAAAAATCTGTGGAAGAGGAGGCGTGGTAGAATGTAAGGGCTGTGATTGGTGTGAACGGTGAACCTACAGCAAGATAGCCTGGACACTCATTTGATCAACTTGATTGAACATACAAGCCCCCCCCCCACGCTGGATGGTGGTACCAAGGCGCTGTGTGGGTTTGGGCCCAACTGCTTACAAATTGGTTTTACATGAAGGATGCTTGTACTTATAAATTATCACCTATTGCTAAAAAATGGAAAAAAAAACTGAGAGAAAGATGCAGGACAGTTATGGCAGAATGCATGATCTGGGATGGGGTGGGGTGGGATGGGGGAAGGGAAAGGGAAATATGCCTGAACTGAATTGGAAAATGATGTATGAAATACACAAAGCATCAAAAAAATAATAAAGTTAAAATTCAAAAAAAGACTTTTAAAATTAAAAAAAAAGAAAAGTCATGGTTATCCACAAGCAGAATGTTACATATAATCAACTCCAGAAGAAACATCAGTATAATCTCTCTGTTTCCTTCAGAAGACACTCTTCATGTTTGCCAATCAGTGACTCCAAATCCACTTTTCAGCAGCTTAGTTTTTAAATATTTATTTTTACTTAATTTAATTGCAAGGGTATGTGGGTATATGGATAAGAGAGTGTAGGCATCCAAAGAGGCCAGGGATTGATTCCTTGGTAGAGCTACAGGCAGTGAAGAGCTGCCCAATGTAGATTCTGAGAACTGACTTGGGTCCTCTGCAAGAGAAATCCTCACACTGAACAGCTGAGTCATCTCTTCTGTTCCAACAGATTAACTTTTACATACAGGAGAAAGGATGGTAGGACTTTAGCCCAATCAAGGCAGGAAAAGTCAGGGAACTAATTACTATGAAAGTTTCTCTGACAAAATTAAACTTACAAAAGGATGTCAACATACATAAAATGTTGTTTTGGCCTCAAAGTTTTATGAAGGGTGCTATATCCCTACTAAGTGGATTTAATTTAAACTCATGTTTTAAACAAGTTCAGTGGTGCTTTTTAAATTTTTTTATTTTTATTTTATTTATCTATTTTATGTGTATGAGTGTACTGTCTGCATGTAGGTTTGTGCATCCGTGTCATGCAATGCCTCGGAGGTCAGTTTCCCCTGGAACTGGAGTTCTCCTAGAATTGGAGTTACAGATGGTTCTCAGCCGCCATGTGGGTGCTGGGGATCAAACCCGGGTCCTCTACAAGAGAAGTTGGTGCTCTTAACCACTAGGCCATCTAAAGCATACTATACTATATCCTTGTTTCCAGTATTGAGGTTACAAAGATGTATCTAGTTCTATACATGAAACCATCTCCATTTTGAGGAACAGAGTTTTTATGAACACATGCCAAGCCAGCCAAAAGGAAAACACTGATTCCATAGTTTTCATATAGCCAAAAGCATTTTCTGACCCATACCAAAGCCTCTTAATGAGACTTCACCCAGTTCAGCAGCCTGAAGGTGAGTGCATAATTAATGAGGTGATGGAAGATCTCTAGAATTAGTTTTCATCTAAATAAAGCTGCCCGATGTTTATCTGTACCCTTTATGCTCATTGTTGCTGTGAATATACTGAGCTTCCTGTTGGTACAGAGAACTATTGATTTGCTGACTAATCTTTTTATCTGATCATTATAGATTGTAACTCTCTGTCTATAACCTTTACACACACTGTTATTGTGGTTAAATAAAACACAATACAAAATAATTAACATCTTCCCATATTGACATTTCTCTTCCAGGCAAAAGCCAGAATACTTCCATGTGACAAGTGGACATTTGTATTTTTAGAGAAATGTATAAATAGAAGATGAATATACAATCTTTAGCATCTTAATATAAATTACCCCGGAAGAACTAGTATGCGGCCTTGGGGAAATCAACAGCTCCTTCAGTTGGATTGCTTCTGTCACTGTATGGACACAGTCTTGTTTGATGTCCTCCTACCATTTGTCTTGTATGGAGTCTTTTATCTAAATCCAAAGCAGTGCAGTCATCAGGGTTGGAATTCAATAATGGCTCGGCAGGAGCTGTCATCCACTGTTTGCTATTCATCTTGTAAAAGGCTTTGAGTTTTCAAAGTACCAACTAAGGTTGGCATTTCAATGCCAGGGACAGATCACTTAAAGTTCTTTGTGTTCACAAGAAAGGGACCAAAATTGAGAATGGGGGGATCAAATGGCCAAACTACTACTCTACCTGACTTCCTAGCAGTCACCCCAAGGCCCCCAAGGGAGCAAGGACATTAGGTGACCTGCCCCCTCCCCAATGAATAGTGAACATTTTCAGAGGTGTTTATTTCACACTGAGTTCCACTGCTGCAATTAAGAGACAACAAATTTATGGAAACTGAGCAGAAAAAAGAGAAAAAACCCATAAAGGAATGACTAAGAGAAATCCTTGGAACATTTCTGTAATCAAAACATGTAAAAATAAGAGCATCTTTGGGGCTGGAGAGGTGGCCTAGCGGTTAAGAGCGCCAACCCTCTTGCAGAGGACCCGGGTTCGATCCCCAGCACCCACATCGCGGCCGAAAACCGCCCGAAACTCCAATTCCAGGAGAACTCCAGTTCCAGGGGAATCAGACTCCCTCCTCTGACCTCTGCGGCATTGCACGACACGGGTGCACAGACCTGCATGCAGACAGTACATTCATACACATACAGAAATAAATAAAATTAAAAAAAAGAGCATCTTTAAGGTGTGTACAGGTGAATAAATTGAAGCTGAAGGTTTGAACACATGTTCACATATCACATGTGCTGCCGTTCTTCACGTTCTTCAAGATGAGCTGTGTGTGCCACGGACAGCAGAGTCAGAGAAGGGGAGCTGCCAAGACCCTTTGGAGCTCAGAAGACCGTGAGTGAGTCCCAGGTGTCCAGCCTTGAGCTACTTGCTGGACTTAGGTTTTGTTTAAGTGTGCCTGATTCTTCCCTTTGAAATAAGACAGTACTTGCTTTGGATTTTACAGCAGCCCACAGTTAATAGACTGTGAACTTCTAAGTGTTTGGACATTTTAAGGACTGTGGGGCTTTTAAGGTTGTACTGTCTTAGGTTGTGGTTAATATTAACATCATACTTTGGGGAATAAGAACTGGAAAGGTGGTGGTTTAATAGTGATGTGTTTTGTGTGTCAAGTTGACAAGGGGTCAATTGTGCTGGATAGCTTTAGTGTCAACTTGACACACCTGGGTTGAGGGAGCCTCAATTGGGGAATTGGCTCCATTGGACTGGCCTGTGGTCATTTCTGTGGAGTGTTGTCTTGATTTTTGGGCAATGTGGGAGGGCCCAGCCCACTATGGGTGATGCCACCCTGAGCAGGTTGTTGTGTACCATATAAGAGGGCAGGCTGGGGCTGGGCCAGGAGAGCAAGGCAGTAAACAGCACTCCTCCATGGCCTGTGCATCAGCTCCTGCCTCCAGGTTCCTGCCCTGAGTTCCAACCTTAGGCTCCCTGAGTGATAAACTGTGACCCAGGAGATGTAAGCCGAATAAACCCTTTCCTCCCCAAGTTGGTGTCGGTCAGTGTTTTGTCACAGCAATGGAAGAGAAACTAGAACAATTTTGTAATTATGACCAATGTTAAAACCATAATACATTTGTGAAAATGTATTGATGGAAGTAATTGGCCTGGTTGGAAAAAAAAGCTGCTCTGAGGGTGTAATAGCCAAGCCTATATCTCAAAGTTGATGAGATTCCTTCTCCGCTGTGATCAGTCTATCCTGCATTCTGAAGAATGAAGAATCACTGAGATTTTAAGCACAAAGCAGTATCATCAGATCTGTTTTCTGTCTCAGGCTTTAGACAGATTGTTCTGTCAAAAGTAAAGAGAAGAGTTGAAGGAAAGAAAAACTAGAGGCAAAATTAACCTGCCTCCTGAAAGAAGAAAAGTGGAATTAATTTGCAGCAGGAACTCTAGGAAATCTGATGCCCTTGAGTTTATAATATCCAGACAAGCCAGGACCCTAGTAGAGCTGTGAGATATTTCTTGGTCTAGTTCTCAGGGCTGGGTCCCAAATTTGAAACTATTATTTTGTTGCATTTTGAAAATAAGTTTTAGAAATACCTGTAAAATCACTAATGTTACTTTAAAGAGATTTAAGTATCCTTTCCCTACTGGTGCATCATTCAATGGTAGCTACTATGGAAGCAGATGCTGCTATCTGAGCACTAATCAACAACTGCTGTGCATTCCAAAGCTGAGTCGTTACAGAAGCTGCACAAAAAGGACCATACTGGGAAACTTTGCCTCCTTCTAGGATGGCTCATAGTTGCATGTTCTTTTGTGAGTGTGCTCTCAGGAAGGTCATGAGCAAGGGGAAATCTGGACTGATCCTTTTAAAAGACGCTATTAGTGAAAAAAAAAAAGAATTTAAAAGCAGGTCCATAATTCTGTAAATATTTCTTTCTGGATATTTTGTCGAATCCATTGTCCAAACCAAGAAAATAGTATTTTTTGGGTGTGTGTGTGATTTTTTGTTTGTTTGTTTGTTTGTTTTTACTTGAAATGTCCTCTCAAACTTTCTTCCACGCACATCTTCATGGCTTGCTTATTTTGTCAGTGTCGTCACATAATGCTGGTATAAGCCTGAAAAGACTTTCTACAAATTCCTGACTGCATGCCCTGTCCATCTGATAATTCTATTTATCCCAGTTATCTTTCCAGGACATGAGGAAATTTTCCTTCCTAAAAATCATGTTCTATTGTTTCTTCGGTCTATTAAAATTTCACCTCTAAATTTCTACTTTTATCTCCAAATATCTAATTTAATTGAATATAGCTGCATTGATCTTTATAAATATATACAGTATTATTTTTATATATACCATATTAAACCTTGGAGAAACATATATGGGTGAACACACACACACACACACACACATACACAATGGCACACATATTTATATATAAAGACCACCTAGGGCACTTGGATGGTCATGATTTTTCATGAACATCTAAAACAATATACAATATATATTTGACAATATTATAATAAATTGTTAAAATTGAACCTATTAAAATGTTCAAATCCTTTAAAAATTGAATGAAAAATTTCAATAAAAATACGAAAGCACAGTTATGATATTGTCAAGGAAATTGGTTGATTTGGGTTCATATTTTATTCAAAGCCAATTTTTATTGAAGCTTTGTGCATTCATACAAAATTTCCAATCAAGTCTAGACCCATTCCCCATTCCTTGACCCCCCACCCCACCAGAGCTCGTGCATTCTGCCAAACATGTTTTTAATATTTGTCTCAGTCTCTTAAAATTTTCAATGCAGAAGTTTACTGTTTTCAGACGGTTCTTTGACATAGTCTTTGTTGTTGTTGTTCCTTCCAATCTGCATCACTCCAAAATATGCATATATACATGCCATACCACATACATTTTTTCCATCAGATCCAGTTTATCATCATTTGCAACCACATATATCTTTTAGCATCTTTAGCTTATGATTTCTTTTTTTTTAATTAGGCTGAAAGATGTCATGCTTGAAGGCTCCTCCTTGGCAAGCCCAAACCACCATCAGTTCTGCCCTTGTGCTCCACGCTGGGGTTTTCCCTTCCCATAGCTGCCAAATGAGATCCAGTAAGCACTGTGTCCTGTCTTGATCTTCTGTACTGGTCTCTGTGATACAGCTTGGGTAGTTAGTCCAACAATGGCAATCAGTACTCTGCAGAGGGTGAAACCCCAGTAGTATCACAGTCCACAAGCTGGATTTCTCAGCAGTCCCATCTGGCATTGAAGTTTTGAAGAAATCTTGCAGAGAGACATGAGTTTTCAGTCCATATTGGATGCTTAAAAAGCTGTATCTCATGTCTTTGAAGGATGGCAAATGCAGTGGCAGCCACAGGGTAGCTGCACTGCCAGGAAGACAAAACAACTGTGCTTTTTTTTTTTTTTTTTTTTTTTTTTTTTTTTAAGAACTCAAGTTTTTTAACTTAAGGAAAAATTCTCAAACCTTTCTAATTTTATTTCTGGTTATTACTTTCCTTTTGGATTATTAAGGTCGCAGTGTTAGCCCAGATAACCAAGGTTTTTGTTTTCTCAAGGTCAGTTGAGGATCTGGTCCTCAAGTGGTTTTTTTTTTTTTTTTTTTTTTTTTTTTGGTTTGTTTGTTTTTTTCCGGGGTGGGGAGCCCCTGGCTCCTTTTGGCTTTTCATTTAGCAGTTTCATCCACTCCAGGACAAAGTCATGTCTTGCTAGACCAGGCTTCCCTTTTTGAATCATGAGCAGACTTTCCTCTTTATAGACTGGACACAGCCTGAAGTCCCATTAGTGGATCTCCAAGACCACCCTGCACAGGAAGACTGCTGTCTCACATTTGCAGAACATTTTAAGAGATGCCCCCATGCATAGTCCTCTAGGACTTAGTTGACCTCTGAGGGTAAGGAACAAAGTTACCACTTCATTCCATTGGCCAAATTAGTATGGGCCTTAAACATGGTGGATAAGCATCCGGAAAGGCTAAGTTACACAAGCCAGATATTTTAACTACTGTATAATATTTTAGAAAAGACTTGGACAAGATCTCAAACAACCTTGTATAAGGCATACTAAGAGGCATTCTCACAAGATAAATACTGTGGTTAGACACAAAGTCATGACAAAATAGCTTTCCCCCTCATTCTTTTGATTTTATGCATACATAACTTCCACCAATATACCAAAACTGCCTATGTCTGAAAATAAATGGTAGTTAAATTCTAGAACCTGTTAAGGGATTCACAATAAAAGAGCAATTGTTTTCATATCAGGAGGAACACAACATTAATGGTGCTTAGTTTGCCTTACAACTAGGTACTTGTTATCATCCACAGATGAGGGATACCATTTGCCATTTGTTTTTCTGGGACTGTGATACCTCAATTAACATAATATCTTCTAGTTACATCCATTTACCCACAAATTTCATGATGTCATCTTTCTTTACTGCTGCATAGAACTCCATTGTGTAGTTATACCACATTTTCTCTATCCACTAATCAGTTGAGGGGCACTTGGGTTGGTTCCAGCTCATCCCTATTGTGAAGAGAGCTGCAATGAACATGGCTGTGCATGGATCTCTGTGCTAGTATGAGTCTTGTCGGTATATACCCAGGAGTAGTATTACTGAGTCAGGTGGCAAGCTCATTTGAGTCTCTTAAGGGTTTTCCACACTGCTTTCCATAGTTGTTGTACAAGTTTACATTCCCACCATCAGTGGATGAGTGTTCCTCTTTCCCCACAACCTCTCCAGTATTTGGTATCATTTGTTTTCTTGATCCTAGTCAGTCTTATCTGAGTGAGATGATATCTTAAAGTGGTTTTAATTGGCATTTCCTTAGTTATTAGCGATGTTGAACACTATTTAAGATGTTTCTCAGCCATCTTTAATTCCTCACTTGTGAAGTCTCTGTTCAGCTCTTTACTCCATCTTTTGAATGAGTCACTTGTTTTCTTTCTTCTTTGTGTTTTGAGTAGTTTATAAGTTCTGGAAATTAATGCTTTGTCAGATGTATAGGTTGTGAAGGTTTCCTCCCACTCTGTGGGTTTTTCCTTCACTTTCTTGATTGTTTCTTTTTATGTACAGAAGCTTTTGAGTTTAATGAGGTCTCATTTCTCAATTGCCAACCTTATTTATTGCACAGCTACTGTCTGATTTAGGAAAACTTTTCCTATGCCTATGTCTTGTAGGTTGCTGCCAACTTTTTCTGTCAGATTCAGAGTTTTGGGTTCCTCATTGAGGTCTGTGATCTATTTGGATTTAATTTTTGTACAGGCTGAGAGTTAGGGCTTTAACTTTATTCTTTTACAAGTGATGATCAAGTTTTGCCAACACCATTTACTGACAATACTGTCTTTCTTCCATTGTGTTTTCTTGTCCCCCTTGTCAAGTATGAGGTGGCTGAAATTGTATGTGCTCAAGTTTGGGTCTTCAAATTTGTTAACTTAGTCTACAGGTCTGTTTTGGTGCCAGTACCAAGCTGTTTTTGTGACTATAGCCCTGTAGTGTAGTTTGAAATCTGGTATAGAGATCCCCCCTGTATTGCTGTTTTTACTCAGTGTTGCTTAGACTATTTGGTATCTTTTGTTTTTCCATATGAATTTAAAGATTTTTTTCCAAGCCTGTGAAGAAACTCTTGGGGATTTGCATTGGGTTTTCATTGAATCTGTATATTAATTTGGATAGAATGGACATTTTTACTATATTGATTTTTTAATCCATGAGCATGGGAGATCTTTCCATCTTCTGGTGTCTTCTTCAATTTCCTTCTTCAAGGGTTTAAGATTTTTGTTGAAGAGATCTTTGGTGTCTTTGGTTAGGTTTGTTCCTAGGTATTTTATTGTTTTTGATGCTATTGTGAGTGGGAAGTTCTCCTTGTATTCCTTTTTCAGTTGCTTGTTGTTGGTGTAAAGAAAGACTACTTATTTCTCTTTAATTTAATTTAAAATTTAATTGTGTGTGTGTGTGTGTGTGTGTGTGTGTGTGTGTCTTTTCGAGACAGGGTCTCCCTGTAGCCCCAGCTGTCCTGAAACTCACTCTGTAGACCAAACTGGCCTTGAAGTCACAAAGATCCGCCTGCCTCTGCCTCCTGAGTGCTAGGATTAATAGCGTGCACCACCACACCTGGCTCTAGGTTAATTTTATATCCTGCCCCTTTACTGAAACTCTCAATCATTTCTAGGAGTTTTCTGGTGGAATTTTTAGCATCCCTTAGGTAAACTATCATATCGTCTGCAAAAAGGGATAGCTTGACTTCCTCTTTTCCAATTAGTACTCTTTAATTTCCTTTTCTTGCCTTATTGCCCTAGCAAGTGTTTCAAGCACTATATTGAAGAGGATTGGAGACAGGAGGCAGCCTTGCTGAGTTCCTGTATTTATGAGGAATGCTTCTGACTTATTTCCATTAAGGAGGATGATGTTGGCTGCGGGTTTCTGGTGCATGGCTTTGATTACATTGAGGAATCTTCCCTCCAATCCAATTCCCTCTAGGACTTTAAGCATGAAGGGATGCTGGATTTTTTCAAAGGCTTTTTCTGCATCAATTGAGATGACCACGTGGTTTTTGTCTTTTGTTCCATTTATGTGTTTTGTGATATTTATTGATTTTTGTATGTTGAACCATCCCTGCATCTCTGGTATGAATCAAACTTGGTCATGATGGATGATCTTTTAGATGTAGGTCTGTATGCTATTTGCAAGTTTTTCTGTTTTTTTTTTTTTTTTTTTTTTTTTTTTTGTCTTTTCGAGACAGGGTCTCCCTGTAGTCCCAGCTGTCCTGGAACTCACCTTGTAGACCAGGCTGGCCTTGAACTCACAAAGATCCGCCTGCCTCTGCCTCTCAAGTGCTAGGATTAAAGGCGTGTGCCACCACGCCCGGCAGCGCAAGTATTTTGTTGAGAATTTTTGCATCTGTGTTCATTAATGAGATGGGTCTATAGTTCTCTTTTTTTGGTTTTATCTTTGTCTGGTTTTGGTGTTAGAGTGATGCTGGCTTCATAGAAGGAATTTGGGAGATTCTCCTCTGGTTGTATCCTTCTGAACAGTTTGAGCAATAATGGTTGTCATTCATTTTGAAATGTTTCATAGAATGCTGCTGTGAAACCATCTGGGCCTGGGCTTTTTTTAGTTGGGTGGTTTCTTATTACATTTTAATTTCTTCATATACTATGGTCTGTTTAAGCTGTCAATCTTTTCTTGATTAAGATTAGGTGATTCCCAGGATTTCAGATATTCATCCATTTCTCTCAAGTTTTCAAGCAATTTGGGATCATTTTCTTACAGTGTCAAGTTAAATGACTTTCTTATTTAAGGATTCCTAATATTAAGAATTAATGCTGGATGTGGTACCTTTAATCGCACTGCTGAAGAGGAAGAGGCAGGTAGATCACTGTTAGTTCAAGGCCAACATGGTCTACACAGTGAGTTCCAGGACAGCTGGGGTTACAGGGAAACCCTGTATCAAAAAGACAAAGAATTTAGATGATTCTGGAAATAGAATAGATTTGAAAACTTAAAATTTGGCCAAGTATATTATGCTTACTACTCTGGGCATTCATGTAGTGAATACAGCCTTTGTTAAAATGTATGTTTTAGACAATTATTAAACTACTTTTTAAAATTTATTTATTTACATTTTTATTAAATCTAGACCTGTGCCCCCATCCCCCCACCCCACCAGAGCTCAGGCATTCTGCCAAACATGCTTTTCATCTTTTTCTCAGTTTTCTCAAAGTTCTCCATGTGGAAGTTGACTGTTTTGAGCAGAAGTTCACTGTTTCAGTCACTGATGCAGTCCTTTCTGTTGTTGTTGTTGTTTCCAATATGCATCACTCCCAACTGCTTTGGACAAAAGCTCAAGGAGCCATGCACAAGAAATACAACTAGTTAATTGGCACTAGCATCCATAGATGAGGGATACCATTTGTCGTTTGTTTTTCTGGGACTGTGTTACTTCACTCAGTATGATATCCTCTAGCTCCAGCCATTTTCCTGCAAAGCTCATGATGTCGTCTTTCTTTACTGCTGTATAGAACTCTATTGTGTAGATATACCACATTTTCTCTATCCACTCATCAGAAGAGGGGCATTTGGGTTGGTTCCAGCTCCTTGCTATTGTGAAGAGAGCTGAAATAAACATGGCTGTGCATGTATCTCTGCAGTGGGGTGGGTCTTGAGGGTACATGCCTAGGAGTGGTATGACTGGGTCGGGTGGCAAGTCCATTCCAAGTCTTCCAAGTATTCTCCACACTGCTTTCCATAGTGTCTACACGAGTTTACATTCCCACCAGTGGATTGGAATTACATCTAGCAGTGGATGAGTGTTCCCCTTTCCCCACAACCTCTCCAGAATTTGGCATCATTTGTTTTCTTGATCCTAGCCAGTCTTATTGGAGTAAGATGATATCTTAAAGTGGTTTTGAGTTGTATTTCCTTAATGATTAGTGATGTTGAACACTTCTTAAGGTGTTTCTCAGCCATCTCTAATTCCTCACTTGTGAAGTCTCTGTTCAGCTCTTTGCTCCATCTATTGAGTGGGTCATTTGTTTTCTTTCTTCTTTGTTTTTTGAGTAGTTTATATATTCTGGAAATCAATGCTTTGTCAGATGTATCTGCAGTGAAGGTTTCCTCCCACTCTGTGGGATTTCTCTTCACTTCCTTGATTGTTTCTTTTGATGTACAGAAGCTTTTGAGTTTAATGAGGTCCCATTTGTCAAATGTTGACCTTAATTCTTGTGCAGCTGCTGTCTGATTTAGGAAGTCTTTTCCTACGCCTATGTCTTGTAGTCTGCTGCCAACTTTTTCTTCTATTGCCTTCAGAGTTTGGGGTTCCACATTGAGGTCTTTGATCCATCTGGAGTTGACTTTTGTATGGCGTGAGAGGTAGGGGTTTAATTTCATTCTTCTGCAAGTGGTGATCCAGTTTTGACAGCATCACTTGCTGAAGATGCTGTCTTTTCTCCATTGTGTATTCTTGTCCCCCTTGTCAAATTTGAGATGGCTGAAATTGTATGTGCTCAGAATCGAAACTTCTGTTTTGTTCCATTGGTCAACAGTTCTGTTTTTGTGCCAGTACCAGGCTATTTTTATGACTATAGCCCTGTAGTATAGTTTGAAGTCTGGTATAGAGATCCCACCTGTGTAGCTCTTTTCACTCAGGGTTGTTTTGGCTATTCAGGGTCTTTTCTTATCCCAAATGAATTTAAGGACGTTTTTTTCCAAGCCTGTGAAGAAACTCTTGGGGATTTTGATTGGGATTGTCTTAAATCTATACAAGAGTTTCAGTAGAATGGACATTTTTACAATGTTAATTTTCCCGAACCATAAGCATGGGAGGTTTTCCCATCTTCTGAAGACTTCTTCAATTTCTTTCTTTAAAAGTTTAAAAAATTTTGTTGTAGAGATCTTTGGTGTCTTTTGTTACATTTGTTCCTAGGTATTTTTTGTTTTTGAGGCTATTGTGAGTGGGAAGGTCTTTTTGAATTCTTTCTCCAGTTGCTCATTCTTGGTGCAAAGAAAGGCTATTTATTTTTTTAGGTTAATTTTGTATCCTGCCACTTTGCTGAAGCTGTTAATCATTTCTATGTGTTTTCTGGTGGAGATTTTAGCATCCCTTAATTAAACAATCATATCATCAGCAAATAGGGATAGCTTGACTTCCTCTTTTCCAATTAGAACTCTTTTAATTTCCTTTTCTTGCCTTATTGCTCTACCAAGTCTTTCAAGCGTTATATTGAAGAGGAGTGGTGACAGGGGGCAGCTTTTCTGAGTTACTACCTTTAAAAGGAAAGTTTCTGTCATTTCCCCATTTAGGATGGTATTGGCTCTGGGTTTCATGTATATGGCTTTGATTACATTGAGGAATGATCCCTCCAATCCAATTCCTTCTAGGACTTTAAGCATGAAGGGATGCTGGATTTTGTCAAAGGCTTTTTCAGCATCAATTGAGATGATGTTGTAGTTTTTGTCTTTCATTCCATTTATGTGTTTGATGATGTTTATTGATTTTCAAATGGTAAACCATCCCTGCATCTCTGGTACGAATCCAACTTGGTCATGATGGATGATCTTCTTCATGTGGGTCTGTATGTGATTTGCCAGTATCCTGTTTAGAATTTTGGCATCTGTGGTCATGAGGGAGATGGGCCTATAATTCTCCTTTTTAGTTGTATCTTTGCCTGGCATTGGTAATAGAGTGATGCTGGCTTCATAGAAGGAATTTGGGAAAATTCCCTCTGATTGTGTCCTTCTAAACAATTTCAGTAATAATGGTTGTAGGTCTTTTTGAAATGTTTTATAGAATTCTGTCGTGAAACTGTCTGGGCCTGGGCTTTTTATTTGGGAGGTTTCTTATTACATCTTCAATTTCTTCATGTACTATGGGTCTGTTTAAGCTGTTGATCTCTTCTTGGTTGAGCTTTGGTGATTCCCAGGATTTCAGATATTCATCCATTTCTTCTAAGTTCTCAAACTTGGTATAGGTTATTGAAATATTGCCGTATGATTTTTCTGGATCTTTTCCTGTCTTTTGTGATATTTCCCTTTTCATCATGGATTGTATTGATTTGGAGTTGTTCCTTCTTTCTTCTGGTTAACTGGGCTAGAGGTCTGTCTATCTTGTTTTTCTTTCAAAGAACCAACTTTTGGATTCATTGTTTTCTTTGTTTCTATTTCATTGATTTCTGCTCTGATTTTTGTTATTTCTTCCTGTCTGTTGCATTTAGGGTTCATCTGTTGTTGCCTCTCAAGTGCTTTTATCTGTAGTGTTAGATCATTCACTTGTGCTCTTTCTGTTTTTCTAATGTAGGCACCCAGGACTATAAACTTACCCTTAGGACTGCTTTTAAGGTATCCCATAGGTTTTGTTGTGTTGTATTGTCCTTGTCATTAAATTCCAGGAATGGTTTTATTTCTTTCTTTATCTCTTCCTTGACCCATTCATTATTCAAGAGTGTGTTGTTTAGTCTCCATGTGTTCTCGTAGGCAGTAGGGTTTATCCTGATGTTGATGTTGAGCTTTATTGCACTGTGGTCTGACAGGATGCATGAAATTATTTCAATCTTTTTGTATTTGTAGAGGTTTCTTCTGTGTCCCAGGATGTGGTCGATTTTGGAGAATGTTCCGTGGGGTGCTGAGTAGAAAGTGTATTCTCTGGTATTAGGATGGAATGTTCGGTAGAGGTCTATGAGGTCCATTTGGTGTATCATATCGTTCAGTTCAGATGTCTCTCTGTTTATTTTTTGTCCTGTTGACCTATCCAAAGGACTCAGTGGGGTATTGAAATCTCCCACTATGAGTGTGCTGGGGTTAGTCTGTGACTTGTGGTCCTGGAGAATTGTCTTTATAAAGTTTGGTGCACCAGAATTTGGGGCATATATATTCATAATTGTGAAATCTTCTTGGTGGATTGTTCCTTTGATGAAAATGTAATGGCCTTCTTTGTCTCTTCTGATTTCTTTTACTTTGAAGTCTATTTTGTCTGATATTAAAATAGCAACACCTGCTTTCTTTTTGGTACCATTTGCTTGGAATATTTTTTTCCATCCTTTCACTTTAAGGTGGTGCCTGTCCTTGAAGGTAAGATGTGTTTCTTGTAGACAGCATATCGATGGATTCTGTTTCCTAATCCAATCTCCCAGTCTATGTCTTTTGATTGGGGAATTTAGTCCATTAATATTTAAGGTTATGACTGATAGGTTTATGTTGCTTCCTTTTGCCTTATTATCCATTTGCGGTTTGGGTTTATGTTTCTACTTCTGCAGTTATGCTTTTATTGATTTTTCTTTCTAGGTGCCTGGGGATGGTTGCTCCTTTCTTCTGTCCTTTGAATTGCTTCAAGTATTCTCTGAAGGGCTGGTTTTCCGGACATGTATTCTTTCAACTTGTTTATGTCATGGACAGTTTTTCTCTCTCCTTCAATTATAATCAACATTTTTGCTGGGCATAGTAATCTGGGTTGGCATTTATTGCCCTTTAACACTGGGAATGCTTTGCTCCAGGTTCTTCTTGCTTTCATAGTTTGCATTGAGAAGTCAATTGTAATTCTGATAGGTTTCTCCTTATAGGTCACTTGTTGTTTTTCTCTTGTGGATTTAAGGATTTTGTCTTTGTTTTGGGTGTCTAGCATTTTAACTATGATTTTCCCTGGAGAATTTCTTTTCTGATCTTGTCTGTTTGGAGTTCTATGTGCTTCTTGTATTTGTATTGATTTGTCTTTTTTTTTAGTTTGGGGAAGTTTCATCTATTATGCTGTTGAAGATCTGATCAGTTCCATTCTCTTGGGATTCTTCTCCTTCCTCTCTCCTGTGATGCAGAGGTTCGATCTTTCCATAGTGTCCCACAGTTCCTGGTTGTTCCACTTTTTGTGTATTTTTAAATTTTTCATAATCTTTACTTGAGATTTTTAGTTGTTCTGTGTTATCTTCCAGGTCTGATATTCTTTGTTCTGCTTCCTCCATTCTGCTTCTGAGGCTTTTTCCATTCCTTTCCTCTTGTTTGGATGAGTGTTTAATTTCCTTTTTCATTTCCTCTTCTGATTTATTTAGTATTTCTACTTCTTTTTGGAGCTTCTCAATATCTTCCTGTAGCTTTTTGCTTCGCTGGTTGAATTTCTTATCTTTTTCAGCATGGGATCTTTTCAGTGTTTCTACTTCCTTCTGGGGTTTGTCATTCTCTGTCTCTCTCTAGGTCCTTCTTGAGTTCTTCATGCTCTGTTCTTAGTTCTTTGATTTGCTCTTTATAATCTTGTAGTTCTTTAAATATGTTCTGAATTGTGTTTCTGATATCTGTGTCCGGGCCATCCCCAGGGGATCCCAGTGTAGGAATCTTCCATAGGGTTGGTAGAACTTGGTGCAGGATTATCCTGCCCCTTTCCCATATTGTCTCTTCTTCGTGTTCCTGGCATATGGGCTTCTCCTTTCCTGTATTCCAATGTGAGTCCTAAATGCCTCTTAACTGTGTTGAAGGCTTGCTTTGCTTCCCTCCTTCAGATGCCTTCGTAATCCCAGTTGGGGGAGGTGCTCTTTAGCCTGTGGCTCGGTACCTATGCTTCAGCTGGTCTCAGGTGATCTCAAATCTCAAGACTCATACAACTCCACCTTTTATACCAGCTGGGAGGATAACTCCGCCCCACAGCGACAAAAGCCAATTAAGCCAAAGACAACTGGATTAACGGATTAACTAGATTAAGTCAATCAACAATCAGCCTTGCTGAAGCACCCAGCTCCTACATACCTACCTGTGCTTGCTTCAGCTGGACTCAGGAGATCTCAGATCTCAAGACTCACACATCCCTACCTTTTTTTTTTTTTGATGCTTTGTGTATTTCATACATCATTTTCCAAATCAGTTCAGGCGTATATCACCTTCCCTTCACCCCGCCCCACCCCTACCCATCCCAGATCATGCATTCTGCCATAACTTTTCTGCATCTTTCTGGTTTTTTGTTGTTGTTGTTTTGTTTTCATTTTTTTTAACACTAAGTGATAATTTGTGAGTACAAGCATCCTTCATGTCAAACCAATTTGCCAGCAGTTGTGCCCAAACCCATACAGCTCATGGGTCCCACCATCCAGCAAGGGGGGGGGCTTGTATGTTCAATCAAGTTGATCAAATGAGTGTCCAGTCTATATTGTTGTAGTTTCACCTTTCACCCCAATCGCAGCCCTTACATTCTACTGCACCTCCTCTTCCGCAGATTGTTCCCTAGGCTTAGAAAATATGCTAAAGTCTCCTTAAGCTACGAACTTAAGCAAAATATATTAATACAGGAGCTCTGACATCAACAATGGATTACTCTACCAAGGAGATGTTGGCCAGGGGATCCAAGCCCCCACAAAAGGTAAAGGCTCCTTGCCTCCAAACCGGGATATCTGCAGGAAGAGAGGCGATAAGGCCCTGCTGTTGAAGACCTGATATAAACATGGGAAAGATGTATGGAGACCGCACTTGCAAGCATACGGATGGCCTCTGGAATGCCAGAGAGTGTTACCAAAGGCCACTAAACCAATAAAGCAAATATGGGTCTCCTTGAGTCAAGCAAAACCCCTCCATCAGCACCAGCTACACCTCATCTGCCTGGAAATACTGTGCAGCAGTGGCAGCCTTATGTCTGTATATCCCAAATCTAATTGGCTATTGGCTCTCTCCTTGGAGGAATAACCCACGGCTGATGCCACAAGCTTACATCCTCTAATGGTTAGGAGATGTTATAAACCACACGATGACCCTGTCATACTTAACAGAAGAAAATGTAATTCATGGATTAACATACCATCCAAACATCTGTGTCTATACCAATGTAACCTACCATAACAACTAGTAATGTTTAAATACCTATATATCCAATTGCGAGTGCTTCATTAGTAGGACCGAAAGGCTATATATTATACTGTTTAAATACCTATATATCTAATTGCATGTGCTTCATTAGTAGGATTGAAAGGTTATGCCTGGACAAGCTGGCAGCCCATGAAAGAAAACAGCCAGAATTGACTGGAGACCAAGACAACAGCTCCAGAGAAAGTAGACTGCTTTGCATCTCATCCACGTGCATCCCTATCTTTTATACCAGCTGAGAGAATAAGCCAAAGACAACTGGATTAACGGATTAACTAGATTAAGTCAATCAACAATCAGCCTTGCTTAAAGCACCCAGCTCCTACCTACCTACCTGAACTTGCTTCAGTTGGTCTCGGGAAATCTCTAAACTACTTTATAGGATTGCTATATGCTAATAAAACTGGAGGCAGTCACAATTTTCATTATCAAATCCATCAAATTGTTGTGGCCATGACAAGACTGGCTAGAATCAAGAAAACATATGATACCAAATGCTGGAGAGGTTATGGGTAAAGGGGAACACTCATCCACTGCGGGTGGGAATGTAAACTTGTACAACCACTGTGGAAAGCAGTGTGGAGAACTCTTAAAAAACTCAAAGTGAGCCTACCACCTGACCCAGTCATACCACTCTTCGGTATATACCTACAAGACTCATACTAGCACAGAGATACACATACGGCCATGTTTATTGCAGCTCTCTTCACAATAGGGATGAGCTGGAACCAACACAAATGCCTCTCAACCAATGAAAGGATAGAGAAAATGTGCTGCATCTAAACAATGGGAGTTCTATGCAGCAGTAAAAAAGATGACATCATGAAATTTGCAAGTAAATGGATAAAATTAGAAGATATTATGTTAAGTGAAGTAACACAGTCCCAGAAAAACAAATGGTGAATGGTATCCCTCATCTGTGGATGATAGCACCAAGTACCTAGGTGTAAGGCAAACTGAACAACATTAATGTTATTTTCCTTTTGATCTGAAAACAACTGTGCTCTTATATTGTGAATCCCTTAACAGGTTCCAGAATTAACCACTTATTTTCAGACTTTGGAATTTTGGTATGGGTGGAAGGTATGTATGCATATTTTACAGTAATAAAATGAAAATGGAAAAATGTGAATCCTGAAATATGATTTGGAAATAACATACAGTTTGTTTACAGATGACATTTCTTTTCTTTTTTTCTGTATGTGTATGAATATACTGTCTGCATGTAGGTCTGTGCACCCATGTTGTGCAATGCTGCAGAGATCAGAAGAGGGTCTCAGGTTCCCCTGGAACTGGATCAATAAATATCAAAAACATAATGGAACGAAAGACAAAAACCACATGGTCATCTCAATTGATGCAGAAAAAGCCTTTGACAAAATCCAGCGTCCCTTCATGCTTAATGTCCTAGAGGGAAATGGATTGGAGAGATGATTCCTCTGTGTAATCAAAGCCATGTACCAGAAACCTGCAGCCAACATCATCATTCTTAATGGAGATAATTCGGAAGCATTCCCCATAAATGCAGGAACTCAGCAAGGCTGCCTCCGGCCTCCACTCCTCTTCAATATAGTGCTTGAAACGCTTGCTAGTGCAATAAGGCAAGAAAAGGAACTTAAAGGAGTACTAATTGGAAAAGAAGAAGTCAAGCTATCCCTTTTTGCAGATGATATGATAGTTTACCTAAGGGATGCTAAAAAAACTCCACCAGAAAACTCCTAGAAATGATTGAGAATTTTATTAAAGAGGTGGGATACAAAATTAATCTAGAAAAATCAGTAGCCTTTCTTTACCCCAACATATAGATAGATAGATAGATAGATAGATAGATAGATAGATAGATAGATGATAGATAGATAGATAGATTATAGATAGATAGATAGATGATAGATAGATAGATGATAGATAGATAGATGATAGATAGATAGATAGATAGATAGATAGATAGATAGATAGATAGATAGATATGTTGAAGCAATACAAGTTGGAGGGATCAACAACAAAAGAGCCAGGACAAAACTGAAAGAGTGAAGTTCTCTCCCCCAAAAAATCCTCTGGAGAGACTCAGAAAAAGATGTAACACATGTATGGCAGAATGCATGAACTCTGGTGAGGTAGGTGGCATAGAAAGGTAAATGAGCCTAAGTTGGATTGAAAAATGATGTATGATGTATGAAAGAGTCTAATAACAGTAAAAAATGTATTTAAAAATAAGTAAAATGAAGAGACTAATATTATATAGAAAAGAAAAATAAAATTTAGCTTCATTTTTAATTAAAAAAACCCAAACAAATAAATATGGAGTTATTAATTATAAAGAGAAAAGGCTACTCTTTTTTACAGAAAAAACTAAGTATCAAACCAATGAATTAAGTAATCTCTATTGATCCCTTTACAATTCGTTCCACTATAAACTCTAAAAATTAGCCAGGCGTGGTGGTGCACGCCTTTAATCCTAGCACTTGGGAGGCAGAGGCAGGCGGATCTTTGTGAGTTCAAGGCCAGCCTGGTCTACAGAGTGAGTTCCAGGACAGCTGGGGCTACAGGGAGACCCTGTCTCGAAAAGACCAAAAAAAAAAAAAGAAAAAGAAAAAACAAAACTCTAAAAATTAGTAAGAATTTCCGGGCTTACTTTTTATAGAGATTATAAATACAAAACATTTATTATTTAAGTAAATAAACAATTTTTTAAAAATTAAGTGTATATTCCATTAAGTATTAAATAACAGTATAGTCACTTTACATTTGCCTCTTGGAAAATTACATTATTTATGGGAAATTAGAGTGAAAAGAGAAAATAGTAAGTATTACTATGAAAATACTTTTGACCATATATTTTTCTCCACACAGTCTTTGGAACCCACAGGTATCTTTACACTATATTTTGAGAAATTTTTATTTATTTACTTATTTATTTATTTATTTATTTATTTATTTATTTATTTATTTATTTTTGGTCTTTTCAAGACAGGGTCTCCATGTAGCCCCAGCTGTCCTGGAACGTGCTCTGTAGACCAGGCTGGACTTGAACTCACAAAGATCCGCCTACCTCTGCCTCCCAAGTGCTAGGATTAAAGGCGTGTGCCACCACACCCGGCTATTTTGAAAAATGTAAAGCCAGATATGAAGTTTTATTTTATGGGAAGCTTAGAAAAATAAACATTTAACCTATACTCACTAGCAAACTTTCCCTTCGGGCAAATGCTTCAAGTATAAATCTTTATGGAACCCTCTGCTTATAAACAAGAACAAAGAGTCAAACTGATAAAAATCCAACTAAAATGACCTTTCTGACTTTAAACAATTTCCCTTACATATCTAAATCCGTTTGTCGTTCCTGTTACCCTTCATTCACTAGATCTGAAGACAGGACAGCAGCTTTGTGCCTTTAAAGGGACACATAATTTACGGTGATTGACACAGTACAAAAGTACAACATGTATTTAGGGTTTTTTTCCCCTCTATTTTGGGAAGGACTGGATAAACCTGCAACATAAAATGAACTTTAAACTAGAACTCTGTCCAGCAGCACTTGAGATATCAGCTCCACCTCACCCAGACCTTCATACTTTCTGAGGAGCTTACTGTGCTTCCAGAAGTACTAACTTGGCATTTCACATACTGCTACCCCTGATGGAGACAATTTAAAATAATATTTAAGAATTATTCCCCCCAAATTACCTTTTCTGTAAAATTTTAGCATAAGAATAATTTCCCTGAGGGAGGGTCATTGGAAAAGGAAAGACTTTATCCACATTTGATTTTGAGGTATTAATACTATATTTTATTCAGAAGGAAATTTGGTCATGAAAGAAATAACCAATAAAAACAAACATGGTTTATTTATCAAAAAATTGGGGGAGTGTTGTTTTGTTTTGTTTTGTTTTGTGTTTTTGAGACATGGTCTCCTTATAGCCCCAGCTGGTCTGGAACTCACTATGTAGACCAGGCTGGCCTAACTTTCAAGGAGTTCAACCTGCCTCTATGTTTGTAATGCTAAAATTCAAAGCTCGTGCCACCTCACAGAGCACACTAAGGAATTTTCTTAAATATTTTAATTATTATTTTGATTTTATTTGTATGAGTGTATTGCCTGCATGTATATTAGTGCACCTCTGTTGTGCAATGCCCAGAGAGGTCAGAAGAGGGTGATGGATGCCCTGGAGCTGGAGTTACAGATGGTTGTTAGCTGCCATGTAGGGGGCTAAGAACTGAACCTGGCTCCTCTGCAAGAACAGTCTATATTTTTAACCACTGAGCTGGGTTCCCAGCCCAACACCAAGGATTTTTAGCTGAATTTGTCCTTAAAGTGTTTTCATTGTAATTACTGGAAAGGTTGATAAACATGGAAGGTGGAATATCTTTATTTTAGAAGCATTGTATGTTCCTTATGAAAAACCCTTAAAGGAGGAAAATACATAAAGAAATACATGGTTAAAAACTCCATACCCAGGGGCTGGAGAGAAGTTTCAGTGATGAAGAGCACTGGCTGCTCTTGCAGACAATCCAGTTTCAATTCCCAGCACCCACATGGCAGGTGGCAACTGTCCTGACTCCAGTTCCAGGGTATCTGATGACTTCTTACAATCTCTTTGGATATTGCATGGCACAGGTACACTCACATACATGCAGGCAGTACACTCATACACATAAAGTAAAAAAATAGCAAGTGAAATATTAAAAATATTCCAAATCCAGCTAGGTGTGATGGCTAACTCATGATCTGGAGTATTACTGCAAGGCTGGGGCCAGCCTGGCCTACCCAGAGAGACCATGACATTTAAAGCAAAAGGAAAATTCTAAATCCGACAATTTATAGATCTTTAACTCTTCTTAAAGACTGAATGAAATTACATTATTATCATACTCTAAAATTTTCTTCTGTGTTTTAATTTTATAGTTAATCTGGCCATTCTGTTTTTAATTTAAATTTAATCATGGTTTCTTTCTTAAAGTTAAGTTAGCTCTTAAGGGTTTTCTTCAAATATATTAAAGCATTTTGAGCATTCTTTATTTTATCATGATATCAATTATTTTAAGTCATATTTTAAGCATTTTGAATTTATATTGTATAGCCAACAAATCAATCAGTGAATATTCTTGTGATTTTAATCTTGGTTTTTAATGAATGCAGGCTCTCATTCTAAGTATACTATTTTTTACAGTCTTTATTTGCAAATATATCCTCAGGGAAATGTACTCATGGAATTGGTGTAGAGCTATTGTTGAGGATGCTTATTTGATTACAGTTATCATGTCCTCCATAGTATCATTATATTAATTTAATGTGACATTCATTTTTATAGCAATAATTGATTAAATTCCAAGTGTTGCATAGGGGAGTCCTCCAGAAACAGGCAGAACACTGAAAAAAGCATCTCCTCCTGCTTTGTTGCAAACCCCTTACCTAGAATCAACACAGTTAAGCTTGGACACTACTATTCTCAGAAAGAAAGGAGGGACAGGGAGAGTAAGCCATACCGCTCAACCAACCAGTGCCACCTACATGCTTTAGGGAAGGGGAAAGAGGTATATAAATTGAGGAAACTGAGGGGAGGCTGTATCTCAGCCTTTTATGAGTCTGTGGGGAAGCCATGATCTATGTCTGGTTGGAGACTTTCCAGCGTGGCCTTAGGAGGGGAGCACAAAACTCCTGGAGTAGAACCTTACCCATTGCTCTATAAGTGAGCACAAGAGGTCCACTGGTGTCTCCGAGTGCAATTTGGTGAAATAAACCTCAGTTTGTCATAGAAACAAAGGAAGAAGGTGGCCTGACTTCAGTTGCAACCCCAAAAGGAATTTTTTAATAAAATACTTTTTAGTGATGTTTTCCCTTTTCCCTGCCCCTCCCACCCCAGTTCGTGCATTCTGCCATACATGTCTTGCATCTTTTTTTTCTCAATCTTTTTAAAGTTTTTTTCTCTGCAGAGGTTTATTATTTTGGGCATAATTTAACAGTAAGTTCTTTGACCCAGTCCCTGTGTTATTGTTGTTACCTCCCATTTGTATTACACACACACACACACACACACACACACACAGCATATCTATATATATATTATATTTTCCTCATATATATATATATATCTCAAAATATGCCCCCCAAAATAAAATGTATGTTAATTCCAAAATATGTTTAAGAATTCACATTTTTCCTTTAATTTTATATTGCTCTAAAATATGAATACATACCTTCCACCCATATACTGTAATTACAATGTCTGAAAATAAGTGGTAAGTTAATTCTAGTACCCTTTAAGAGATTAAAATTATAACAGCACAGTTCTTTTAGAAATATAACAATAATATTGCTCAGCTTGCCTTTCAACTCATTTTGAGTTTTTTAAGCATTCTCCACACTTTCAATAGTGGTTGAGTTTACGTTCCCTCCAGCAGTGGATGAGTGTTCCCCTTTCCCCAAGTCTTTCTTCTCCAGTATTCGGTGTCTTTTTTTGTGATCTTAGCCAGGCTTATTGGAGTGAGATGATATTTTAGAGTGGTTTTGATTTGCATTTTCTTAATTATTAATGATGTCAACTTTTTTTTTTTATGTTGAACAGTTTTAAAGATGTTTCTCAGCCATCTTCACTTCCTCACTGGTGAAGTCTCTGTTCAGCTCTTTACTCCATCTTTTGAGTAGGTCATTTGATTTCTTACTCATTTGTTTTTTGAGTAGTCTATATATTTTGGATGTTAATGCTCTGTCAGATGTATCATTGATGAAGGTTTCCTCCCTCTCTGTGGGTTTTCTCTTCACTCCATTGATTATTTCTTTCACTGTACAGAAGCTTTTGAGTTTGATGAGTCCCAATTGTCGACTGTTAACCTTATTTCCTTCGTGCCTGCTGTTTGATCTAGAAAGTCTTTTCATATGCCTATGTCTTGTAGATTGCTCCCATTTTTTTCTATCATTTTCAGAGTTTCAGGTCTCACGTTGAGTCTTTGATCCACTTGGAGTTGATTTTTGTACAGGTTGAGAGATAGGGGTTTAATTTTGTTCTTCTACAGATGATGGTCCAGTTTTGCCAGAACCATTTGCGGAAGATGTTATCTTTCCTCCATTGAACATTTTTGGCCCCTTTATCAAATATGAGGTGGCTGAAATTGTATGAGCTCAAGTTAGGTCATCAATTTTGTTCCATTGGTCAGTGGGTGTGTTTTTGTGCCAGTACCAGGCTGTTATTATGACTATGGTCCTGTAATACAGCTTGAAGTCTGGTTAGGTGATCCCCTGTATTGCAATTTTCATTCAGGGTTGCTTTAGCTATTCCAAGTGTCTTGTTTTTCCATATGAAATTAAGGATTTTTTTCCAAGTCTGTGAAGAAACTCATGGGAATTTTAATTTGGATTGCATTAAATCTATATATTAATTTGTGTAGAATGGACATTTTTTACTATATTACCTATACTAAAGCACCATATGAATCAGCAATGTGTTGTCTTGAGAGATAACTTTATATAACATGTATTCTATATTAAGAGGCAGTGATAATAAGCAAGAAAATGTAGACTATTTCAAAGAAGGGATAAATATCACTAAGCAATGAAACAAAAGAAGGAAGAAACAAATTCTAGTACTAGACAATGAAATATTGGAAAGAATATTCTGGATTTTCAGAAAGTTGCACCACTTGAGTAGAATAAATTTGAAATCAGAAGTGCTTAATGATAATCCCATAATTTAACATTTAAATGGAGATTTATTTTTCCACAGTTCAGGCTAACATGTGTTTTCAGGTAATTTCTATTTGCCAGTGGGTAATTTTTTTAATAATTACCTTATTGTTAACCAATGCCCTTATTTTTAACAGAGGGGAGGGGAACTCCATCCTAATATCATGAGTTAAAAATGCTACATGCTTCTGAATTTTCCACTGAAATTCCACTAAATCAAAAGCCTCTTACTCACTCTATTAACATTTTCTTCATTACTATGATGGACTCTCTGCAGTAGACCAACACCATAAAGACAAGAAGATCAATGGGCTCAAAGCTCTTGTATTTCAAGGGTGTAGGATGGCATTGATCCTGTTCTGGGAAAGTTCTGATGGTACATGGCATCACTACCACAGGAGTGTGTAGCAGAGCCAGAAATCACATGGCAAGGTTGAGAACAGTGGAGGGTGTGGCTCTACAATCCTTTCCAGAGACACTAATGAATGACCTAATGTCCACCACCATGCACTATCTTTTAAATGTTCTCACCCTCAATTCCACACACTAATTGTCAAGCCTTCAGGACAGGTACATGTATGTGTCCAGGATGATGCATTGAAGTCATTGTAGCTTGCTCATCTGAGCCAAACCTTCCACCACCCTATCACCCAAAATGGTACCTAATCATTCAAATGTTAGTTTGGGTGTTTTTATTTCAGACTATTAAACATATTTATTCTGACAAAATGAGCTGTAGGTGAAAGAATGATGAAGAAGAAGGCTTCCCAAGAGTTTTGATGATGGATGGAAGACCAATGAGAAGTATCCCTCTGCTCTACGGGAGAGAAGGAGGCAGGAAGTACCTCACAATGTGTCATGCCAGCATAGGAGATCTGCACAGAGTAGAAATAACCTAGAAGTTATCAAAGCAGCAGAAATATCAGACGTGCAATCCCTCGCCAATTCCCTCCTGGCTTCTGTAAGGAGCAGAGGATAGCCCAAACAATTGTCAATGTCCACAGTCACAGAGATAGTGATTGTATAACACGACCTCTATTGGAATAGCCTATGGACTTGCTACAATAATGATAGTGTTTGGATAAACAACTAACTCCTAGTGCCATATTAAATGAAGAAATACACCAAGATTGAATCTTGTGGAACAGTATCCAGTCAGGAATTTTCCCAGATCCTTACCCACCTTCACACCATCCAGAACAGATAAAAAAGGTCCATGAATATTGGGCCCAATGGGGCAACAACGGAATTCAAATCACTCTCTCTTTTTGAAAAGAGCTAATTCCTGCAATTCCTTCCTTAAAGAAGAGAGTCCTGACTTACAGATTTAATTTTAAATTAAGACAGAAGCTCTCAACTTCATAGTGTCAAGGCTAAAATTCTAATCATTATGAGATAAATAGAAGCTTAAGAAATATTTATTTACAATTAGAGAAAAAGAGAAGTGTCGTTGCACTGCATTTATAGAATATTTTCATAAACAATTTTAGAAATTTGTTTTATGAAAAAAAAATTCTGGACTAGAATGAACCCACCTATGGGAAAATGTTATTCAATGTGGTTAGCCCCGATCGAAAGGCAGTGAACTTGGAGACTGCTCTTGCACCACAACACTTACAACTTGCAAACTCACTACATTGTCTCCATATTGATATCAATTTTATGAACTCTTCATCCTTTTTCCCAACTCTCTACCAGCAGGGAGTTGGTATGGTGGTTTGGGAATGGAGGTTGGTGGAGAGACCCATCATTAAATGTTCAGTACATATCTGTTGGATGAATAATTGATTTGAAAACTTAATCAGAATTCTCAAAAAGTTCTTTAGTATGAATGTGCAGAGTCATTTTACCAAAATACATTTTAGAGCAAAAACTAAAAACACACTTGGCAATTAAGTCCCCTAAGCAATGACCTCAAGTCTTTTCTTTGTTTTAATTTCTACCTAAATTAAATATATGTGATTTTTAATCAGAAAATAATGGTGTACAAGACGACACATTTTAAAGGTGACTGCATACTTTTTGACAGTTTTTATGCTTTGAATATTTCTTTAAGCTGTGATCTCATCCCATCTTCAATAAGAAACCTGAGCAGTTTCTCAAAATTAACACATCTTACAATGAAGCATTTAAATCCATCCCCCATCTAAAAAGTAATTAGTATTTCCTAGAAAAATCCATACTTCCTTGTAGTTGTTGCAATTTGCATTTTTATGTAAGTCTTTTGTTGTTACTATTTGATTGATGTAAGACCCTTCAGTTGAGTTCTCACAGGCGTTCAGTTCATGAGGCATTGTCAATGATCCTGGATATAATGGTTTATATCAGGCTATCACAGCTCCTTCATCCTGCTTGAGTGAAGTCATCTCTGCTGATTAGTAACTCCTGATTTCTATCTGCCCCCAATACATGACATCTTCTCTTTGATTCTATAAATTTGACAATTTTAAGTAATCATTTCAGAGACATCATGCAATGCTTGTCCTTCTTTAACTGAACATTTATTCATTTAGAATAATGTTTTCAAGCTGCATCTATGGTGTTACATGTAACTTATTTCCTTTTAATGTCTGAGTAGTATTCTATTCCATGTGTACATTTTTTTCTTGCTATCCTTTCTAGTTTCAAAACCATGGAGAGTCAATGTATAGCTTTGCCCATGTGAGGCAAGTACTGCGCTGCTGAGCTTCGATGTCAGCCCTTTTGAACTTTAACTTGAAAGGGGTGTCAGGAAGTAGTCCAAACAGCGCTTGAACTTGCAAACCTCCTGGTTGAGCCTCCCAAATAACTGGTATTACAGGTCTGCATCCCCAAACCCAATTATATTTTTCTTTATCCATCCATCCGTTCTAGACATTAAGGTTGTTGCTGCATTTGTCTGTTATAAATAATGTTACAATGAATGGAGGAATATGAAAGACAATTTGCAGGCTCATGCTACAATTTTATCTTTAATATTTTTGAGAAAACAGCATACTGTTTCCTGAAATGGCTACATCACCTTTCATCCTACCAACAGTGAGAGAGCCGTCTAGCTTCTCCAGCCCTGTTCAATAGTTTGGCCTTTAGTAATGTTCACTATCAAAACGTGTGTTCCTCAGAGGAGAGTGATGTTTGAGAGATACATTCATTGATAGCTATGACTAGGGTGGAACTCAGTCTTGAGAACTAGGTGCAGAATGAGTGTGCTGACGACAAATAGACGAACAGGAGCTTGTCTGTATATAAACACAAAAAGCCACGTGTTGCAAGTCACGTTGGAAAAGTGGAGAAAATCATAGGCATAAGTGGTGACAGAACACTGGTGGGGCTTTATGGTGTTCTCCGGAGTGCATACAAACTGTATCTGAAGAGAAATCACTTTCCAAGGGTCAGAAAGTGAACTCCCTAGATGAGGAGTTGGAGAAGCTTAAAGCTGACTCGAGAACAAAGGAATGACCAGGTGAAAGGAGAGTTTGGGGACTATTGGTCCCAGAGATATTTATCCAGTCTTGAAAATAGTTCCACATGCCTGCCTTTCTTCTCTCTGGTCCTTCCTCTCAAGAGAGCCTAGGCTGAATTCCCTATGCTAATATTCCAAACATCAACCTTATTTTTCCCCTGAACCACCAGGTTCTACAGAATTTATCTGAATCCTGGTCACTTACAACACGAAGTTCTTAAAACAATGAGTCTTTCGAAACTGGGAGATTTACATGCATGTTGAAAAGAAAGCCCTAGAACAAGTTGGCTGAATTTTAAATTAAATTACAAAAAAGCATTTACATATTCCCATGTACTTTTAATGCTTATGTATACATATATATATATATATATATATATATTATAATGGCGAAGATTATCTTCATTAACTGAGATGGATATCGGTCTTTATTACATAACCATTATATGGCCCTCGGTAAAACATAGACATACAAATCTAATCTTCAAATGAGATGTATTTAAAAACTATCATTCGTATATAACATTACCAAATATGACAGCTCTCACCTTGCACGTTATAAAGTGAAAATATCAATTTAAACTTCAAAAGTTTTAAACTAATTAAAATCATATTTTACATAATTATTGCCATCTTACATCTGTACCAAAAATACACACATGCATATATATGTATATATATATATATATATATATATATATATATATATATGCAGTTTATGACTTTTTTTTCTAAGCTCTTGGAAAATAGTGCCAGGAGGATCAATGATTCAGTCACCCTCTGCTATCGGTGTTCTAGGGCATACGAGATCCTGTCTCAAAAATGTTGTATGTGTGTATGTGTGTGTGTGTGTGTATACACGAAGATATACCTACATATGTACACATATCTTTTACTTGGAAAACTAATGAATGAACATAAAAAATCATATGCACTATAGTATTAAATGTAGGAATACAGTATGAGTATGAGAACAAATACATAATTCAATTCTCCTTAAATTTTTATTGAGCTTTTGTGTACTTCATTAAACATTTCTTTATCAAATTTAGAGCCTTTCCCACATCCCAGTGTCCCCCACACTCATGCATTCTGCCCTACATGTTAGGTCCCATCTTGCATTTTTCTCAGTCTTTCTTTTTTAACCTTTTTGGTGCTGAAGCTTGCTGTTATGGTCAGTTCTTTGAACAGGTCTTTTAGTTTTATATAACTCTAAATTATGCATAGATACACTCCACACATATGCCAAAACTACAAAGATTGAAAATAAACTATAGGCTAATTTTAAAACACATTTAAGTATTCACATACTAGCAACAAAGTTGCATGTAAGAAGAAATATAACTTTACATTCCTAAATTGCATAGCAAGTTGATGTATGTTTTAATGTAATTTGGGGGGGGGGGAATGAGACACAGTCTCCCTGTAGCCCCAGCTGTCCTGGAACTCACTATGTAGACCAGGTTGCCCTTGAACTCACAGTGATCCACCTGCCTCTGCGTCACGAGTGCTGGGATTAAAGGTGTGTGCCACCACACCCAGATTGTTTTGATGTACTTTTAAAAAAGGAGAGATTTGTTCTTTCTCATAAATCTTAGAACTGAGAAAAACAAAGACATAAACTTCAAGCTATATCTATAGTAGTGTCAGTCAATGCAGTATTATTTTTACTAACAAATTACCCACTTTGACTTACATGTTAAGATTTCGTGGTAGGATCTACAAATGAGAGACACCATACATCATTTGTGTTTCTGAGACTGTGTCACTTCACTTAGCCTAACACTTTCTAACTCCATTTACCTGCAGATTTCATGATGTCTTCTTTCTTTTTTTTAATTTTATTTATTTTTTATATGTATGAATGTACTGTGTGCATGTAGGTTTGTGTACCTGTGTCATGCAATGTCGGATTCCCCTGGAACTGGAGTTAAAGAGGGTTCTCAGACACCATGTGGGTGCTGGGGATCGAACCCTGGTCCTCTGCAAGAGCAGTCGGCACTCTTAACCACTAGTCCATCTCTCCAGCCCCAATGTCTTCTTTCTTTATCGTTTCTTTACTGCCACATAGAGAACTCCATTGTGTAAATGTACCATATTTTCTTTATCTGCTCATCAGCTGAAGGTCACTCAGGTTGCTTCCAGCTCTTCAATATTGCGAAGAGAGCTGCAATAAACATGATCATGCATGTATCTCTATTATAGGAGGATCCTTTGAGTATACACTCAGGAGTGGGTTGACTGGGTCAAATGGTAGGTTCATTTTTAGTCTTTTAAGAGTTCTCCACACTGCTTTCCATAGGGGTTGCACGAGTTTGCATTCTCACCAGCAGTGAATGAGTGTTCCCATTACCCATAACCTCGCCAGCATTTGATACCTTTTGTTTTCGTGATCATAGCCAGCCTTACCAATGTAGAAATCTTAAAGTGGTTTTAATTTCCATTTCCTTTATTACTAACGATGTTGAACACTTTTAAAAATGTTTCTTAGCCATCTTTATTTCTTCTCTTGAGAAGTCTTTTTTTCAGATCTTTATCCCATCTTTTAATTGGGTCATTTGTTTTCTTGGTCCTCTGTTTTTTTGACTAGTTTATATACTCTGGATGTTCAACTACTATAGATGATACTACTATAGACATAGCTTGAAGTTTATGTCTTTGTTTTTCTCAGTTCTAAGATTTATGAGGAAGAACAAATCTCTCTCTCTCTCTCTCTTTCTCTCTCTCTCTCTCTCTCTCTTTGAAAGTACATTAAAACAAGCTGGGTGTGGTGGCATACACCTTTAATCCCAGCATTGTTGAGGCAGAGGCAGGTGGATCACTTTATCAGATGTGTCACTGGTGAAGGTTTCTTCCCACTTTGTGGGTTTTCTCTTCACTTCTTTGGTAATTTTGCTGTACAGAAGCTTTTTAGCTCAATGAGGTCCCATTTGTTGATTGTTAACCTTATTTTTTGTACATCTACTGTCTGATTTAGAAAGTCTTTTCCTATACCTATATCTTGTACGTTACTGCCAATGTTTTCTTCTAACATTTTCAGAGTTTCAGGTTTCATATTGGGGTCTTAGATCCATTTAGAGCTGACTTATGTACAAGGTGAAAAGTAGGGATTTTTTTTTCATTTTTCTAAAAAAAAATGGGGATTCACTTGTATTAAAACCTTTGCGGCACCTAGAATGTAAGCTTCATTAGGATTCATTAAAAATTGTTGTAAAGCCCAGGGAACAAACTGTGGAAGAGGAGGCGTGGTAGATTGTAAGGGCTGTGGAGAGATAAGGGTGAATCATGAGACTACAGGAATATACTCTGGACTCCTGATTGATCAACATGCCTGTGCATACAAACTTCTCCAACTGGTCTATGGGAACCTTGGGTTGTTCAAAATTTGGACATAGATACTTGCAAAATGCACCAATTACCTGATTGTATGACATAATGAATGACATCAATGCTATCTGCAAACAACTGTGTCATTGTATTGTAGAATCCCTTTAAAAAAATAAATTAATTAAATAAAAAAAAATACCAAAAAAAAAAAATGTTGTTACTAGTAGGATCCAGCGAGGGGCCTGATGTCTGCAGCAATCTGAGGCATTTCTTCACTTCAATGCCCAGAGGAGTCAATCCTTCTGCTGGCACTTTCTGGTACATCCTACCCACTGCAAAGCTGCATTTTCTTTCTCAGCCATTAAGTTGGTGATACTCTGGCCTGTTGGAACATACAAATCCTTTCCTGTAGTTAGTTTTAAGATTTGGATTGCAAGGGTTTTAATACAAGAGAATTTACTTAACTCCCCCCCCATAGAATAAGGAGAAATATGATGATATGAGGTCGTTCTCCAGCTGTAGATTGAGCCAGCTGTTATAGAGATAATCTCTTGTAAAAATCGGATAAAAGACTCGCCTTCTTTAGAATTGACTGATAGACTTAGGAACTGTTAAAAGGATTTTCTCTATTCAGAACCAAATTATAATGCTAAAGTCTCTTAAGCTATGCAACTTAAGCAAAATATATTAATACAGGAGCTCTGAACATCAACAATGGATTATTCTACCAAGGAGATGTTTGGCCAGGGGATCCAAGCCAGCCCCCACAAAGTAAAGGCTCCTTGCCTCCAAACTGGGATATCTGCAGGAAAAGAGGCTATAAGGCCCTGCGGTTGAAGACCTGATATAAACAGGGAAAAGATGAGGGAGACCGCACTATTGCAAGTATACAGATGGTACCTGGAATGCCAGAGAGTGTTACAAAGGCCACTAAACCAATAAAGCAAAATATAGGTCTCCTTGAGTGAAGGAAGAACTCCTCCGTCACACCAGCTACACCTCATCTGCCTGAAATACTGTGCGCAGTGGCAGCCATATGTCCTGTATATCCCAAATCTAAATTGGCTATACCTCTCCCATTGGAGGAATAACCCATGGCTGATGCCACAATCTTAAATCCTCTAATGGTTAGGAATATTGTAAACCCACACGAAGATCCTGTCATATTTAACATAAAAAAGTGTAATTCATGGACAAACTACCATCCCAAACATCTGTGTCTATACCAAAGTTAACCGACCAGAACAATTAGTACTGTTTAAAATACCTATATTATACTAATTGCGTGTGCTTCATTAGTAGGATCGAAAGGCTATATATTATACTGTTTAAATACTTATATATCTAATTGCATGTGCTTCATTAGTGGGATCGAAAGGTTATGCCTGGACAAGCTGGCAGCCCATGAAAGAAAACAGCCAGAATTGACTAGAGACCAAGACATCAGCTCCAGAGAAAGTAGACTGTTTTGCTTCTCATCCACCTGTGCCCCTTTTCTAAGCCTGGGGAACAATCTGCAGGAAGAGCGGGCACGGTAGAATGTAAGGGCTGCGATTGGGGTTAATGGTGAAACTACAACAATATAGAATGGACACTCATTTGATCAACTTGATTGAACTGGATGAGCTGTGTGGGATTGGACACAACTGCTTGCAAATTGGTTTTACATGAAGGATGCTTGTACTCACAGATTATCACTTATTGTTAAAAAAATGAAAGCAAAACAAAACAAAAAAACAGAGAAGGATGCAGAAAAGTTACGGCAGAATGCATGATCTGGGATGGGTAGGGGTGGGGTGGGGGGAAGGGAAGGGCATATATGCCTGAACTGAATTGGAATATGATGTATGAAATACACAAAGCATCAATTAAAAAAAAGTGGTGATTCAGTTTTACAAGCACCATTTGCTGAAGATGCTACCTTGTCTCAATTGAATGTGCTTGGCCCCTTTGTCAAGTATCAGGTGGCTTAAATTGCATGTATTCAAGTTTAGGTCTTCAGTTTTGTTCCATTGATCTACAGGTCTACTATTATATCAGTAACATGCTGTTTTTTATGACTATAGCTCCGTAATAGAGTTTGAAATCTAGTATAGTAAACCCCCCTGCGTTATTCTTTTAGCCCAGGGTTGCTTTGGCTACCTGGGGACTTTTGTTTTCCCATATGAACTTTAGAATTTTTATTCCAATTCTGTGAAGACAGTGATGGGGAGTTTGACTGAGATTGCATTGTATCTATATATTACTTTGGGTAGGATGGTCATTTATATTATATTAATTCTTCCAATCCATGAGCATGGATGTTCCTTCCATACTCTGGGATCTTTCTCAATATCCTTCAAAGATTTTAAATGTTCATTGTAGAGTTCTTTAATGTCTTTGGTAGGGTGACATAAGACCAGATACTTCTGAGAATAAAGGAGCTGGTCAGTGTCTCTCCTAGGTCCCTTCCTTTTGTCATGCTACCTGATTATACCACATATTTCCCATGATGAAACATTGTACTGATGGAGCTGTATTATCATGTAGAAGCCAGTTGCCCTACAGTAGAATACCCAACGAGACATTAAATCCTAATCTATGAACAAAAAGTTTCTTTTTAATTTTTAACATAGAATGATGACATATGTAACATAAATGGAAGCATTGAAAACAAAAAAGAATTGAGAGCTGTACAGATGGCTCAGGGGTTAAGAGCACTAACTGCTCATGCAGAAAACTCAGGTTCAATTCCCAGCACCCACATGAAGAGCGACTAACAACTATCCTAACTCCAGTCACAGGGGATCCAACACCCTCTTCTGACATCCACTGGCTGTACATGACATGGGTGCATTACATATAGTCAGTACACTCGTACACATAAGGTTAAAACAATATTTTTATTTAGGATTTTTGCATTTACTACGAGATTTCGTGATCACATCTAGACCCCTCCCCTCCCTTCTCCCCACCCTCATGCATTCTCTCACACCTGTCTTTCATCTTTTTCTCAGTCTTTTTTGAATTTTTAGATGCAGAAGTTTACTGTCTTGGGCAGAAATTTACTTTTTCAGTCAGTTCTTTGACCCATTTTTGTTGCTGTTTTGGTTCCTTCCAATTTGTATCACTCCAAATTATGCCTACATACCTGGCACACATACACCAAAATTATGACGTCTGAAAATAAACTATAATCAATTCCAAAACATGTTCAGGGATTCACATTTTGACAGTAGAGTTTCATTCAAGTGAAGAAAAAAATAAGCATAGATGTGTATGTATCTCTGTAATAAGACGAGTCTTGTGGGGTAAACAATTGACAAATGGGACCTTATTAAACTCAAGAGCTTCTGTACAGTGAAAGAAACAATCAAGTAAGTGAAGAGAAAACCCACAGAGTGGGAGGAAAACTTTACCAGTGATACAACTGGTAGAGCATTAACATCCAGAGTATATAAGCTACTCAAAAAAGGGATTAATAATAAAAATGACCCACTCAAAAGATGGAATAAAGAACTGAACAGGGACTTCACAAATGAAGAAGTATATATGGGTGAGAAACATCTTTAAAAGTGTTCAACGTTGCTAATAATTAAGGAAATGCAAACTAAAACCACTTTAAGATTTTATCTTACTCTGATCAAGAAAATAAAGACTACCAAAACCATTATTTTTTAAAAGGCGTTGAACTGCAATAGTCAACCATACAAGTGGCCAGACTTGCAGCAAATGTAATTTCAATTGGAAATAAACTCGATCGAGCTAAGCCCCTGAGATTTTTCTTTCTACAGGATAATCATAGCTGTTTTAAGAAAAATGTACTGTTATTTTAGGAAATTTTTATCTTGAAGAGTCAGTTCAAATTGTCTCAGTATAAGGAATCTCAAAACAGGTTACTTCTTATGCAAATAATCTAATTCTTGACACTATACCCTAATAGAGATAAAATCCAATTTTCTCTATTCTTAGAAATATATCAACAAGTTTTTAGCCCTCTTTATTCCTGTAGCATTTATTTATAATGTATTTATTTATATACCACTAAGCTAAACAGAAGTTGGGACTAGAGTAGGCCACTGCTGTGAAGAACCTGACCATGTTACTTTTCATATTAATGTGGAAGACTTTGGACTACAAAAGAGCTGTGAGGTACCAAGTACACCTGCATACAGGGGTTTGAAAGAGAAAGAGAAGGGGGAGGTAGAGAGAGAACGAGAGAGAGATAAGGAGAGAGAGAGAGAGAGAGAGAGAGAGAGAGAGAGAGAGAGAGAGAGAGAAGCTGGAGCAGTGGAGCTATGAAAGCCCTTTGGGACTTAAATACCAGGCATTGGCTATGAAGCAGTTGCTTTCCTTACAGGGTTCCAGCCTTATTTTGGTCTCTATTTCCCACTGTGCTCCCTTTCCTCCATTTCAGAATGTGGCATTTACATTTCCATTGTCGCTTGTATGTTGGGAATATGTAAAGTAGGCATTTTGAATTTAGTAGGACTTCCAGCTGCAGAGATTTCCCTTGGATTCTTTTTTTTTTTTTTTTTTTTTTGGTCTTTTCAAGACAGGGTCTCCCTGTAGCACCAGCTGTCCTGGAACTCACTCTGTAGACCAGGCTGGCCTTGAACTCAAAAAGGTCCACCTGCCTCTGCCTCCAGAGTGCTAGGATTAAAGGCGTGCGCCACCATGCCCAGCTTTTGCCTTGATTCTTAGAACAGACTTTGGAGGTTTGAACAGTGTTGATATTGTTAAGGAGAGTGGGTAATTTAAAGTTGGACTAAATGTATTGTGCATTATGAAATACTCATGAGTCTCTGGATTCCAGGGAGAGGAATTTGGTGGTTTGACTGAAAAGTGTTTCCTGTAGGCTCTCCTATCATGTCCCTCTCAATGCTCAGGACTTTTTCTCTGTATCAGAAATATCTGAAAGCATCCAACCTGCTTTCTGTAAAACATTAACATCATATTAAAATTGGCATCTCTACCTCCACATTTCTTGTGTATAATTCTCTTCTGCTTAAGGGAAATTGTGTACTTTAGTAAGTATAAATTGACGCTAGGAAGCTAGATCAGTGCTTGCTGCTCAAGTATCTGGACCAGTTTTATCTCCAGCACCCATGAAAAAAAAAATGTCTGGCTCCTGAGGCATGGCTTTGTCATCTCAGTGCTGGAGAAGGAGCAGCCTCCTGAGGAGCTCTAGCTAGTCACTTCAGTTGAAGCAATCCTCTCTGCATTCAATGTGTGACCCTATGCCATAAAGGAAGTTAAAGAATCATAGCCAGAGATACCTGACATCTTCTGGTGTCTCCATGTATACCTGTAGATGTGGGCGCACACATGGATAGACTACACCCACACTCCTACACACTAACGAATTCATTATCACTGTGATCCTGCTGCAATCACCCAGTGGAAGAACATTTCTCCTGGGAGATATTGTAGAGTTCATAACGGGATTCCTCTAGCCACATCAAAATGAAATCCACTTCCTTCAAGGGTATATTCTTTTATTTCCCTCCCTTACAAAATGCTGTTTATCTACTTTCTTTTTTTTATTAAGACATTCTTTTTTATAATGCTTTTATTGATGTTTTGTGTATTTCAAGCATAATTTTTCAGATAAATTTAAGCATATTCCCCTTTCCCTTACCCCCACCCCACCCCAGGTCATGCATTATGCTATAACTGTCCTGCATCTTTATCTCAGTCTTTTTTTATGTTTAAGAATTCTTCTATTTTCTTCTATTAATTTTCTTCTATTAATTTTATATTACTCTAAAATACGGATACACACTTTCCACCTGTACACAGTAATTACAGAGTTTGGAAAATAAGTGGTGGGTGGATTCTAGAGCCTGTTGAGAGATTTACATTATAGCAACACAGTTGCTTTCAGATAAACAGAAATATAACAATAACATTGTTCAGATTACCTTTCAACTGGGGATTTGGTGTTAGCACCCACAAATGAGGGAAACCATTCACTGCTTGTTTTTCTGGGACTGTGTTACTTCACTTAGCATAATGGCTTCAAGTTCCATCCATTTACCTGCAAAGTTCATGATATCATCTTTGTTTGCTGCTGAGTAGTACTCCATTGTGTAGATATAGAAGAGTTTTGTTATCTACTCATTTGTTGAGGGACATTTGGGTTGGTTCCAGCTCTCCACTGTTGTGAAGAAAGCTGCAATAAATATGGATGTGCATGCATCTTTGTGATAGGATGAGTCTTTTGGATATATACCCAGGAGTGGTAAGACTGGGTCAGTTGGTAAGCTCATTTTGAGTCTTTTTAAGGGTTCTTCACACTGCTTTCCACAGTGGTTGTGTGAGTTTACGTTCCCACCAGCAATGGATGAGTGTTCCCCTTTACCCACAACCTCTCCAGTATTTGGTGTCTTTTGGGTTCTTGATCTTCCCAGTCATATGAGAGTAAGATGATATCTGATGGTGGTTTTAATTTGCATTTCCTTAATTATTGAACACTTTTTAAGATGTTTCACAGCCATCTTTAATTCCTCACTGGTGAAGTCTCTGTTCAGCTCTTAACTCCATCTTTTGAGTAGGTCATTTATTTTCTTACTTCTTTGTTTTCTGAGTACAGTATATATTCTTGACATTAATGTATCACTGGGGAAGATCTCCTCCCACTCTGTGGATTTTCTCTTCACTTCCTGTATTGTTTCTTTCACTGTACAGAAGCTTTTGAGTTTGATGCTTTCAATACTGTATTTGTTACTTTTCTGTTTCTATGATTTAAACAAAAATTCCATGACCATGGAAACTTGGAGATGGAAGAATTAAACTCATAGTTAGAGAAGGATCAGAGTGTAGAAGGGAGGAGTGGCAGGATGCCCAGTCAGAGAGTCCTGCGAATTCTGACATCTCAAGCAGGCACAGGAAGCAAAGAGACAAACTAGACATGGAGACACATAAACCCACACCAAGTAACATGCTTCTGCCATCAAGGCCACGCCTCCTAAATCTCCTACACAGAGCAATGGACTATAGACAAAAAGTTCAAAACCTGGAGCCTTTGAGGGATGTTCTCCTGAGAACCACCACAAATACCTTCATTTCACTTAGACATTTTTATGCATTCTTCAGATCTCAGGAAAGATACTTCCTTACCAGTTTCTCCAGAAAACTAGCAGAAATCTTAGCCTCTGTGTTTATATTTTTAACATCTAGAATTGTCCCAGACTATGTAAGATTTATTTCTTTTCAAATATTTGTGACATTAATAATTATTGGTTTATCTTACTCTAGGACTGAGAATTATTCTTGGTTTAGGTTCTATGTTTCTTCATGCTTTGAAGGTAGTGAATAGAAGTTATTTAGTAAGTATTTATAGAATAAGGTCAAAACAAATGAATTACTGAATGAATGAATGAATGAATGAATGACCTGTAAGAATACAGCAACACTATGTTCCAGGAATGTGACTGCTTTTTTACAGATAACTATTGAATATCAGAAAAATATTTTGGTTTTATTTTAATCAGAATGATAATCAAGTCTTGGCAATTAAAGTTTGAAAATGACCTTCCCACTCAAGATCAACTCTAATGTATTTTTAATGAATCTCAGATATATAAAATTATGTTAATCTTAAACCTTGGTTAGGAATAAATGGGTCATATATGAGCTTTACATGTAATTTATTTATGTAATTATTTGCTTGCTTGTTCATTTATTCACACTCACTTATTCATCCAATTATAGTACCACTGTGCTACAAATGCCAATCTAGGTTAGCATAGCTTCTATCTGTCAGCTTCCCTGCTCACACACATTGCAGACAGGACTACAGAGAATCTTGCACTTCTCCTTTTCTGCCATTTTTTCCCAACCTTCCATTTGCTGAGACTATTTAGTTTTCAGTATCTCAGTTTTAAGTTTCATTCTTGTATTTGCAGGAAACTAATTTGCTTTTTGCGGGGGGGGGGGTTGGTATTCCTTTATGTAAACATACCACAAATTATTTATCATTTCTCTTTTTAGTAGGCATTTGGTAGTCTCTATTCTATTACATTATTAAATAGAACTTCTTGTCTAAAGGAGTGGAATCCTTGTGGCCATTAAAACATAGTAGATTTTGATGTAAAGAAAGGCTACTGATTTTTCTAGGTTAATTTTGTATCCTGCCACTTTACTGAAAGTTTTTATCCTTTCTAGGAATTTTCTGGTGGAGTTTTTAGCATCCCTTAGGTAAACTATCATATTATCTGCTAAAAGGGTTAACTTGACTTCCTCTTTTCCAATTAGTACTCCTTTGATTTCCCTTTCTTGTGTTATTGCCCTAGCAAGTGTTTCAAGCACTATATTGAAGAGGAGTGGCAAAAGGAGGAATCCTTGGCAAGTTCCTGCATTTAAAGGGACACATACAAAAATAAATAAAATTAAATATATATATTAAAGGGAATGCTTCTGACTTATCTCCATTAAAGGTGATGTTGGCTGTGGGTTTCTTGTACATGGCTTTGATTTCATTGAGGAATAAACCCTCTAATCCAATTTCCTCTAGGACTTTAAGCATGAAGTGATGCTGGATTTTGTCAAAGGCTTTTTCTCCCTCAATTGAGATGATCATGTGTGTTTTGTCTTTCATTCCATTTATGTGTTTTATGATATTTGTTGATTTTCATATGTTGAACCTTCCCTGCATCTCTGGTATGAATCCAACTTGGTCATGATGGATGAATTTTTTTTATGTGGTTTTCAAGTGTTAGTATTTTGAGTACATGGTGTTTTAACAACAATTCATCCAAGTCATGCCTTTTAAATTTTCACTTAAAGTAGCAGAGTCTTTTAATATCAGCATTTTGGAGACAAAATAGATGGATTTCTAGGAGAGTTTACAGGCCCTGGAGTTCTAACAAAAGAAACTTGCTCTGATGAATTTTTTAAAGAAATATTAGTAAAAGCCTCTTTAACAACATGAATTGATATTTTGGTCCAATTTAAATGAAAAATTTTTTGAATAAAACTGCTTTATGTTTCTTTAAGCCGATCTTCAAACTGTGTGTATGTGTGAGTGAGTGAAAATTCCTGCTTTTAATTCATTATAATCCTACAGGTTTAAATTCTAATTAGGAGCCAACTGTAAACAACGATAAATTCAACTCATAAAGAAAGTTTGTTTTATACCTCTTAGTGTTACCAGTTTTTAATTGGGTTTATAGTATGCATTATATTCAGTTTAATGATAAATTGTTGATTATTGTTTGTGGGAAAACTTAGTTAAGATGGATTCTAAGCCAATGATACCTCCCTGGCCACACCCATGGGGTGGGTTGTAATGAGGAAAAGATTTAGCATTCCTGAGGATTGAGTCATGATGGATATTTAAACAGACATGTTGGAATAAAATCTCTCTCTGCATTTGAACCTCAACCTGCATACACGTGGTATGCATTCCTGTGTGCATTTTCCACATGGGTCATCCCAGGATTAAGTGGGCCCCGCCACAAATCTCGGCGGCAACACCACAATTGGGCTCTGAACGTGGGGCAGAAGGAAACCTTGACAACTTATATATGCATACCCCTAAATCTTGCCTTTTTCTTCTCTCTCTTATGTTATCTATCTGTTGTGGTGGAGCTGTCTTTCCTGCTGGTTTCGGTGGATGGGACAGTGATCTGAAGGCATGTGGCTTTGTACATGTGAAGAGCCTGCCTCTGATTTGGTTCAGAGGGAGCACCCAGTGCCTTCCAGGCTTGTGCCTCCTGGCATGGTCAGTCTTGCAGGGTATAAAAGCCAATGACCTCAAGGCTGAATTTAATATTAAGACTTAGCAGTTATGCTTGGCCTTAAAAACAATTTTTCATCATTCTACAGGTCTGAAAAACTTTCTGATTTTAAATTCCACCCCCCCAAAGAAAGACTCCTGCTGTGAGGAGCCGGCTCCTCAGGCTCCTCAAGTTCTGTTCCAATCTTAACTTGTTCATATGAAAAGTTTCTCCTGGTAGCTCTCCTCAACCTGAGCACACTTCTTTCTGTTGCAAATTAAGGCCTTTCATGGAACCGCCCTCCTCCAAGAGCATCTTCCAGATAATTTCAAGCCTTGGCCACTTTTCTCTTAAATTTTGTATACAATATCTGTTTTTGGATAAAAGTGTGTTGCTCTCTTGTCTTCTTATGGGTTTTTTTCTAAATCTAACTCTTCTTACCTAAAACCTGCCGGCTATTTGTAGATGCAAGGTTGGGATTTAGCTAACAGTAATTCAAATCCATTTCAGCATGTTTAACTTAAAGTGTAATATTTTTACTTAACCCCTGGGTACTCTAAATATGGTTGATTTAATTTTATCTTGCTCCTTTTAAATGTGTTTCACCTTAAAAAATCTCTTCTCACAGAATTCTTGAACACACGTGGTCTGAGCTCTGGCCTGGCGCCATAAGCCTACCTGCTGTGCATGCATACAAGCTTGCAGACTCAGCACACAGTATCTAAATCATGCACACTAAATTTTGATTTTAGGTAACATCCTTTTGATTTCAGCATTTTGGAAACAAGATAGATGGATTTCTAGCAGAATTTACAGGCCTTGGAGTTCTAACAAAACAAACTTGCTCCGATAAATTGTCTTTTTTAAGGACCATTGGTAAAAGTTTCTTTAACAACATGAATTGATATTTTGGTTCAATTTAAATGAGAAAATTTTTTGAATAAAACTGTTTTATGTTTCTTTAAGCCCGTCTTCAAACTGTGTGTATGTGTGAGTGAATGCAAGTTCCTGCTTTTAATTCATTATAATCCTACAGGTTTAAATCTATTTAGCTAACTATAAATAAAAATAGATTCAATTCATAAAAAATGTTTGTTTTATACCCCTTAGTGTTAACAATTTTAATTGGTTTATAGTATGCATATTATTCAGTTTAATGATAGTTATTAATTATTATTAGTAATTGTTATTAATGGTTATGGTTAATGTTATTGAATATAATTATTAATAATAATTGATAAAAATTCAGTCTAATGATAAATTGTTCATTGTTGGCTATTATTATTGACAATTATTCATAATAATTATTAATGATTGTTGTGACTAATAATGGTTAATACTAATTACTGATAATTAATAATAATTAATAATGGTTGTAATTGTTGTGATTATGGATAATTATTATTCTTCCAAAGTCCTTAATAATAAGACATGATGGATCAGTCCAAAACTACAAACAACTTTGGCCTGTCTATTTTTAGGAATCCTCAATCTTTAGATTTGTAAATAGCATAGGGACAGTTAGGCTTAGCAGAGGGACAGCTTAGGAATAATTAACCAGAAGGGATAGTACAGGGAAAGAATAGTAAACTTTAGGTATAGTTCATTGAAGGCAAGTGGCTGCAAATGGTCCTAAGAGGTGGCATATGTATCTCAGCTGTTTCATGAATTAGTAGAATATTTATTCTAATTATGCAAAAATAACCCTGTAACAAATTATAAAAATTTCATATTTTTCATTGGACAACAAAAAATATGGCTTTATTCTCTTACAGGAAAACCTAACAAATCTTTCATATGTATGTATGTATGTATGTATGTATGTATGTGTGCGTACACCTATGCATGGATTTGTGTACTCATGTTCTAAGTATATTTCAATGTTAACAGCCATGATACCAGTAAAAACATTGCCTCTGAGTTGGAACATGGCCCTTCCTTCTCAAGATAAAAATTTATATTAAACAGTCAAAACATAATTCAATTTCAACAAAGGTTATGGGTTATCTAGTAAAAACTTTAAAATAATGGATCTACACTGCCACCTACTGGTTACGCTCTTTCAATATCTAAAAGATACAACCACGTTTTCATTGTATTAAAGTATTAATAAGTTTTTGGATATTTGGGAATAAAAAATAAAAGGTATAAAAATTTAAAAATTTAAAAAACACAAAAAAATAGAATTCCAATTAACATCATTGCGGAATAAGCGGGCGCCATTTTTCTTTTTAAATTTTTTGCGCATTTACAGGCTAAGCCTGCATTTTGTTCAGATGACTAGTGGGTAGTTGGTGTTGAGGCCTGCATTTCATTTTGGTGACCAGTTGGTTTGGAAAAAGGCTCCCTTTGCTGACCACCAACCTGGGAAGCCGGTGTGAAATTCCTGTCCTGGGCTTGGGCAGGTGGAAAGTTACGAGCAAGAGTGGGAAATGTGTCTCACTGTCCCAGGCTAAGGACCAGAGTAGGAAGTTAGCTCTCCGGTCAGGTCACAGAAGTGACCAACTGACCTCTACGTAGGGGCCAGTTCCCCACAATGTCCACAAAGTGAGCACTGTATGTCCCTCTCCCCTTAGCAGGACTGCATTGCACCTGTTCGTGACAAAGGACGCTTCCTAGAAGCTCCCGCAAAAACAAAAAAACAAAACAAAAAAAAAAAATCAAGATGGTAATGATGGTAACAACTTTTCATGGGGCATATCTAGCCAGTCTTAACTTATGGGCATAAGAACTGTAAAAGAAAATTTTATTAAGAGTTAGATATTGAAAAATCTTTAAAGCAGGTTTTCATGCCAGGCCTGAAGAAGGCCAAGAGCTTGGAGAAAGATAGTTATTAAAATCCACTTTGTAAGGTTTGCAGTTTAAAATGGTAATACATTTGAACTAATTGGAAATATAAAATGTTAATTGTTTTATTTATAATTTGTATTAAATTTCCAACAATAACTTTGGGGTTAAGGTACACAAATGGTCTCTATATTTTTCTGTGTTATAAAGTATCACCTTGTAACATTTTTCCTTTACTTGTAGGATAATTTAAATAAATTAAGTTTAAGTTCATTTCCCAAATAAGGATGCAGTCAGTGATAAACTGTTTCGGTAAATTTGATGAAAACTTACACCTTGGCTCCTGTTTACGGGTATGTGTAATACAACTTAGGCATCTATAGGTCAAAACATAAAAATTTAAGAAACAAAAAGAGAGAGGTGGTATAATATTCTTTCTGTATTCCAAAACTTTCCTTATGTATTCCCAAACTTTTGATAAATTTTCAATTTTGAGGTCTTGAAACTAACAATGGGAGGAGATTTGTACGTTCCCACAGGTAAAAACATCAACCTAAATGCCTGAAAATGTACAACTTTTGGCTGTGCAAGATGGACTGGTAAATGCCAGCAGAGAGGCTGACCCATCTGAACATTAAAGATAAAGGAACCTCAGACTGCCTAAGTCACAGACACTGAGCATATCTCTGAATTCTATTTGGGATAACTGTTTATAATGTGCCCTAATGAAGTTTACCTTCCAGATGCTGAAAAACTACCTCTTCCCTTTTATAGGAAAAAGAAAATTGTGATGGTAATGAAGTCATTCCCTAACTGTAAATTAGAGCCAACTGGTATAGTGGTAATTTCTTATAAAACAGGTATAACTACCTTCTTTAATTGACTGATAGACATAGGAATTGTGAAATGATAATTCTCTATTTAGAGCCAAATATAATAGCAAATTATAAGCTGTGTAATTAAGCAAAATATATTAATACAGGAGAGCTCTGATGTCAGCAATGGATTATTCTGCCAAGAAGATGTTGGCTGGGGGATCCAAGCCCCCAAAATTATAAGGGCCTTTTGCCTACAAAAATGGGATATCTGTAATGGAAAAGGCAGTAAGTCCCTGTTGTCGAAGACCTGGTGTAAACATGAAAAAATGTTTTGAGACGTCACTTGCTGATGTACAGTTAGCCTCTGAAATGCCAGAGAGCATTACCAAAGGCCACTAAGGCAATAAAGCAAAATATTGGTCTCTTTGAGACAAGCAAGACTCCTCTGTCAGTATCAGTTACACTGCCTGGAGATACTATGCAACAGTGGCAGCCATGTGTCTACATATATCCCAAATCTAATTGGCTATTAGCTCTCTCTTTGAAGGAATAATTCATGGCTGATGCCACTAGCTTATGTCCTCTAGTGGTTAGGAAATGTTATAAGCCACAATAAGAACTTGTCCTCTTTTACAGAGAAACCACAGTTTGTGGATTAGCACAAACACAGCTTAGCTTGCCATAATAGTTAGTACTGTTTAAATGCCTGTTTAAATGCCTGTACATCTAATTGCTTGTGTTTTGTTAGTAGGATTAAAAACGTATCACTGGATAAGCTGTCAACCCATGAAGGGAAACAACCTGAACAGACAAGAGTCCAAAATGACATCTCTAGAGAAAATAAACTGTTTTGCTTCTCACCCACTTGTGCCCCTTTCCCAAAGCCTAGGGAACAACTTGCAGAAGAGGAGGCGTGGTAGAATGTAAGGGCTGTGGAGAGATTGGGGTGAATCGTGAGACTACAGCAATATAGACTGGACTCTTATTTGATCAACATGCTTGTGCATACAAGCTTCTCCAATTGAACTATAGGAACCTTGGTTTGTTTCAAAATTTAGACATAGATGCTTGCTAATTGGTTTTACATGAATGTTACATTAATTGCTTATGCTTGACAATCGGCTTACTTCATGGTTGGGATTTTTGGATATTAATTGGCCTTAGTATGAAAATAAAGTTTCAGTTCTGACCTGTCCTCCACTGCCTAGCACTCAAAATAGGCTTGAGCAGCTGGATATTCAAAACTCAGGTTCCTTTGGGTTGTTAGCCTCACCCATGGGCTCCCCTGCCTCTCAGAAAAATTAAAAAAATTAAATTAAAAGGGTGAGATGTGGGAAAACTTAGTTAAGATGGATTCTAAGCCAATGGTACCTCCCTGGCCACACCCATGGGGTGGAGTGTAGTGACGAAAAGATTTAGCATTCCTGAGGATTGAGTCATGATGGATATTTAAGCAGACATTTTGGAATAAAATCTCTCTCTGCATTTGAACCTCAACCTGTGTACACGTGGTGTGCTATCCTGCACGCATTTTCCACATGGGTCATCCCAGAATTAAGTGGGCCCCACCACAAATCTCGGAGGCGACACCACAATTGTTGGTAATTGTTATTAATATTTAAATTATCTTTATTGAGTATATTACTAATAAAAATTGATAATAATTCAGTCTAATAATAAATTGTTCATTGTTGTTGGCTACTATTATTGACAATTATTATTCATAATAATTATTAATGATGATGACTTTGACTAATAATTGTTAATAATAATTATTGATAATTGATATAATAATGGTTGTAATTATTGTGATTTTTGTTGTGATTATGAATAATTATTATTCTTCCAAAGTCCTTAATAATAAGATAAGATAACTCAGTCCAAGACTACAAACAACTTTGACCTATTTTGGGCACCCTCCTCAATCTTTGGATTTATAAATAGGATAGGGACAGTTAGAGACTTGGCCTAGGGACAGCCTAGGTATAGTTAACCAGGAGGGACAGGATAGGAAAAAAATAGACTTTAGGGATAGTTCATTGAAGGCAAGTGGTTGGGAATGGGCCTAAGAGGTGGCATATGGATCTCAGCTGTTTTGTGTGTTACTAGGACCTTTATTCTAATTATGTAAAAATAACCCTATGACAAATTATAAAAATTTCATGTTTCTCATTGAACATCAAACAATAATGTAGCTTTCCTCTCTTGCAGGTCGACCTAACAAACCTGTATGTATGTATGTATGTATGTATGTATGTATGTATGTGTGCCTGCACACGTGTGTATGGATGTGTGTACTTGTGTTCTAAGTATATTTTAATGTTAGCAGCTATAATAACAGTAAAAACACTGCTTCTGAGCTAAATTTAGCAGGTACTCAACTCTGCCCAAGCTTTATCCACCAAGTATAGGATATCTTAAGGCTTAGTGAATTGTTTAGATTAGTTAAATTTAGGTGTAGGTTTTGGTGGAAATGGTAATATAACTGTATTAGTCAGGGTTCTCTAAAGAAACAGAAGCAACAGGATGAATATATATAACTATATACAATTTATTGATTTGCTCACGTGACGGAGCTCAACAGTAGCGCTGAACTGGAGAGGCTGGGAATCCAGGGAACTGCTCAGTCCGCAAGGCTGGATGTCTCAGGAGTCCAAGTCTAGTGCTGAAGGCCCGAATGGATTCCAGGAGATCTGCCAGTCTCAGTACACTCTGGGATCCAAAAGGTTGATCACAGCAGCAAGACAAACTCACCAGATGAGAGAGAGGCAAGCCGCAGGAAGAAGGAAAAAGGGCCAGCTCCCGCTGCCGTGGCCTTAAATACTGCCTGCCGGCAGAAGGTAACACCCACATTTGGGGTGGGCCATCCGGGTTGAGGTGGTCCAATCAGAAGACCCTTTTCTCTTATTTGTTCCTTAGTCCAGTCAAGTTGACACCCAGGATTAACCATGACAAGTCCACCCCTTGTCAACTTGACACCCAATAAATAGCCTCTGCTTAAATGTCAATTGCAAACGATGGCAGGGTCATAATTCCACCTAACATGTTATAAGTATCTCATGTGCAATAGCAAAGCATTATATCTTAGAGTAGGTGGTAATGTCCTTGAGAAGAACTTAGTCCTTCAGTATCTAATAACCTAAATATGACAACACTTAACACATATCTCAGTTGCACAGTCAAGGGGAACCAAACAAGTATCCACGTTTAAGATGACTACATATATATAGTGAGGGAGGATATATAAATTTATCTAGGTAATAAAATAGGTATACTCGGGGTATAGACTCGTAAGGTATATACCAGCCCTTCTAAAACCAATCAGGATGAAGGTTACTACATCATATTAGTAATGCCACGGTTCTGCAACTGGGTCACGTGGCCTTCAGCTGATATTATTAACTACATTCTAAATCGACCACTACCAACATAAGAAAGTCATGTATTTCCTCCGCCATCACAAGCACCTTAGCAGGCTTGGCTCTTTCCCCTTCCCTGGAGGAGTGAACCCATACCTTCATCCCTGAAAAGGTTCTGGACCATTTATTGTCCTATCTGTTTTGGGGGTGGTTGGATTTCCCATGCACCGGGTGAAGCAGAAGGCAGGGGTGGTAGCGGGACAGAAGGTGCCCTACAGCCATACTCCTCGGCCGACAATCTTCCTGGCCCCCCAGTGTGGAACAAAAGGTCAATTGTCCCGCAATGGGTACCGGGAGGATGACAATACACTCCTCCCTACTACTGTTAATTCCTTCCATTAGCCTGTTTGGCTAAATAAAGGCCGAGGAGACGACACCACGACGTGGCCAGAGGGAATCCCTAAATAGCTCCAATAATCCATAGAAACGTTTGGCAATGATATCTCCTGGTACAAAATACACTCACCCCCATTGGAGCCAAAGCGTCTAGACCAGCAGAACGCAAAGAAGGTCGTAGGGGGTCAGGAAGCAAAAATTTTCCTACTTAGTCACTAGGGGGGTTATTAATAGTGTGAGTGTGGAAAGGCCGTCCCAGCTGGAAGAGGGGGATCCACAAACCTTGGTGGTAAATCCGGAAACCCATGAATTCTTGCTATAGTAGAAACAGTACCATATAGTGTACGCTGATTCAAAGCATATACTGCTTGCCTGAGAACCTTGCCCCAGCCCTACATGGTATTGGCTGCTACCTAATTGTTGCTGTAACTGTGTCTTCAAAGGCCATTCCATCGTTCTATCAAGCCAGCTGGCCCCCCCCTTTCTGGGGAAGTGGTGGGGAACAAGTGGGGGTGTAAGAAAGACGAGCATGTGGAGGTACCATGACCATGGTCCCCAGGGCCACTTCTTTGGCTGTGGGGACCAGTGGAGTTCCTTGATAGAAAGCAATGCGTGGTTAGGAGATACATGGGTAAGATGGGTGGTAGAGAAGGGGGCATTCGCGTCATGTAGAGGTCCCTAGATGGTAGTTTTTGGCAGAAGCATTACATACATGAAAGGCAAATCCATAAACACAATAAGTATCTATTCCTGTAAAAACAAAACGCTGTCCCCTCCAAGATGGAAGTGGTCAAACCAAGTGTAGTCCCAACTGAAGCAGCCAAGGTGGCTGGTCACCCCGTAGAATAGCACCATATCGGGAGATAGGCTCAATTGGTGGTCTCTGCTGTTGGGCAAATCTGGCACTGCCAAGGCGCAGCGGATAGACCAGAGTCAAGAGCTTAGTGAAGTGGGAGTAGAAGGGGGCCATGCTGTTGAGCCGATGCATAACCTCCATCTCGGCCACCATGACCACTTTGTTTTCGATGGGTGAAGCCGGCTTTAAAGCAACAAAACAGGGTAATGCATGGAGAAAGAGGCCGTGACAATCCACAGAACGAGGTTCCTGGCCGATCAATACTTGGATGTATGTAAAGCATCCCTGCTGAGATCACCTTTTGTTGATCATTTACATGAGACACAATTATCTTCACATCCTTTGACCATTCAGAGAGCTCTAGCCACATACTTCTTCCCCCAAATGTCTTTCTCAAAAATTCCCCCCTCTAACCAATTTTCCAGTCATGCCTCCTTCCAAGTCCCTGACCATCCAAGCAAACCATTGACTACAGCCCAAGAATCAGTATATAATGCGAACCTCTGGCCATTTTCTCCTTCCAGGCAAAATGGACAACCATGTGCACTGCCCGAAGTTTCTGCCAACTGTGAAGATTTTCCTTCTCCAGGTGTCCTTGAGGGTTGTTTCAGAAATTGGCTGTAATGCTGCAGCTGTCCACTTCTGTGTGGTGCCTGCATAGTGTTCAGAACCATCAGTAAACCAGCCCTAGTCTTCTCTTCCTCAGTGAACTGATCATAGGACAAACCCCATGAGGCCATAGGTGCATGCATAAGCACAAGAGGCAAGGAGACATTTGTAACAGGAGAAGGTGAACAATAGGCATTTGGGCAAATTTTTCATGTAGCTTGCTTGTGCCACTCAGGGCCTGCCTGGTGCCCTGTCCCGGATATTACAACTTACATTTGGGACATGGGACCGGGTGGCTGTGCAAGTCGCCTACGTTAATTAGTCTGGTGATAATGGGCAAGATAACACCCAGCTCATGATGGGGCAGCTCAGGTCACATGGTGACTTGGTGCCCATTGTCAAACGTTTCAGTTTCCACTAAGGCCAGTAGCAGGCTAAGAGCTGTTCCTCAAAAGGAGAATAGTTGTTTTGCAGATGAAGGTAGAGCCTTGCTCCAAATCCCAAGGGCCTCCACTGTGATTCCCCTATGGGAGCCTGCCACAGACTCAGACAGCAATCTCTATCTTCCACTGATACCTAAAGCATCATTGGGTCTGCTGGAACATATGGCCCTAAGGGCAGAACAGCCTGCACTGCAACCTGGAACTGTTGAAGAGCCCTTTCCGGGTACAAGCCCGCCACTCAAAGTATGTGGCTTCCTTACGAGTCACCGAGATAGGTGGGGTACCGGTAGTAACACAACCAGATGAGGGATGTTCTGCCTCCAGAATCCAAAAAGACCAACCAGACAACGTTGTTGCTTCTTTCTTGGTGGTGGAGGGCCAGGTAACTACGACGTTTTAAGTGAAATCTTTAACCGTTAGAAAGAGAATGTCTCCTGCAGGACTCCACGACGCGGACTGGAAGGGGGACTAAAAACGTAGAAACTTCACTGAGGTAGATTGCCTTTGAATTTTAGTTGGGTTTATCTCCCATCCTCTCATGCGCATAAGCTTTACCAACAAGTCCAGACACGCTGCTACCTCCGGTTCACTGGGTCCAATCAACAAAACATCATCAATATATTGGACCAGTGATAGAATATAGTTGTGGACGAGGTCCGTAAAGCATAATCACACTATCACCTGTCGATAACGAAGTTAGTGTTCACAACGGCGTTTAGAGTGGTTAACCATACCTGAGTTAAAGACAGTAAAAGGTATGAATGGTTGGCCTTGCCATCTTAAAGCAAATTGCTTCTGGTGGGCCTTATGAACCGGTATTGATAAAAAAGCATTGGCCAGATCAACAGCTGCATACCAGGTACCAAGAGACATATAAATTCTGCGTCGAGTAGAATTACACCACATCGGGATACAGAGATGGGAAGAAGGGAAAAGAAAGGTGCTGCATTGTCAATTGGTGAGTCACGTACTTGGGTTAGTTTTTGGAATAGTCGAAACTTTCGATTCGTGCCGATGATCCTCTTGTCCTTTATGTGCCAGAAAGCACAAATTGGAGATTTAAGAGGTGAGGAAAAGTTGGGCCGGTGGTGTGTAAAAAAAAAGGGATCACCCCCCTGAGCAAGTGCTTTTCAATCCTGGTGGGATGTGTACATTAATCTCCAGGCAATCCCTCCAGGGATATATGATACTGTTTTTGGTTCTATTTTCCCTGGTAGAGACAAGCCAATGGTTTCCATTTGGCCTATCCAACCATAATAACCCTCACTCCACAAGTCAGGGAACCAAAGTGGGGATTCTGCCAATTCCTAGGAAGTTATATCTATACCCATTAAATACATTCAAAGGGGACTGGGGAGAAGAAATAACGGGCTTAACGTTCTTGGAACAGCCCACTGGGCCCACCTTGAGTCAGACTTCAGCCAAAAAATCCATTATCCCTGAAAAACACAAAAAAAAAAAAAATCCATGAGGCCCCTCTGTTTAAAAGGACGGCGGAGGCCACAATAGCTTTTAATAAGGGTCTACCTGGTGATACAGTCAACAATCATAACCAGTATCCAAAAATAGAGACCCTACGAAAAGTCGAAGATGGTATTTCCCTTGTCCCCAGGGTCAGTTACCCTGCTAATAAAGGCCTCAGGTCCCTCTGGTGGAAGAGGACAGCGAGGGGCAAACAGCATAAACTACAGTTATGGTCATTAGTGACAAAGTCCTTCCTGCACTGAACCAGCCGAACCCCTTCATTAAGGGGTCTGTCTGGTTAGGAACTGGTCTGCAAGACTGGAAACTGTCAACGGGGCGGGATTCGCTAACTCCTAAAATCAAATGTTGACATTCCTGTCATTCGTTCTAGAGATTTTCTGCTTATACAGATCAAAAAAAACTTAGTAGGCTTCTTAGGTATTGGTGTTCCTGGAACACCATGATAATTAGCCAGTTCCAAAGATCATTCGGGTCATAGCCATTATGTACTTGTGTTTGCCTTTGCCCACCAATTGATAATTACGTAACTACGCTCATCGGCTTATGCGATTCAGTGACTGCCACCGATGCTACCCTAGGGTCCTGTTAGACCTACTATGTGACATCTAATTTATGCAAGGACCACAACTTCTCTAACTGTAAGATCTGGTCAAGAAAAATAGAGCAAAAACAAAGCTCTTCAAATGTTTCGTGTCTCTCTCTCAGTACTTTCCATCTATAAATTCAGTGAGTGGCATGTCCTCTGGGTCCTCATATTGTGGAGAATGTGGTTTTACACTTCGAATCACTCGAGCATGCCCATCTGCCTGACCCTCACAACCCTTCATCAATACTAACCAAGGAATATCGGGCATCTCTAACTCGCTTTATAGGCCATGTTTTAATAAACACATCAACCAATCATTCAAATAACTTTTAACACACCTTTTTTAACTGCTCGAGCTCCATGTTAAACCGTAGAATTCTACTCGGGGGCTCTAATCGATAAACCAGTATGATCCAATTTTATCCTTCCACCATTATCCCACACATTTAAAAGTCCATTCCCACACATATCCTTAGGCTTCTGCCTGGAATGAAGCACAATCTCTAATTTCTTTAGTATAGTATAGCACCACCTCCTCGTGGACCACACTTCTATCTCACCTTGAGGGGCTTGCTTAGACTTCAATCTGGTTATAGGTCTAGAGGCAACAATTGTTGGGCCCTGAGGGACATCAGTCCCACTGGGAGGGGGGGATTATTTCCTCAGGCAAGGGTGGGGAGGAGGGATCTGAAGGTGGTGGATTCTCTGCTGAGGGTGGGAGATTAAATTCCTCAGATAAGAAAATCCCTCAGAATCCAAGGGTTCAAATCCTCATCATCATAGTTTCTCCCACACATCTCCATCCCAAGTTTAAGGTTCCACCCTTTCCCCACCGGTGTTCTCACTTTAACTGCTGAGACTTTTCGTGGCTGGGAATTAAATTTCGTTGTAAATCAGCCAACCGTAAATAAGGGCTCCAGCTTGATTGTTCGGCTGCTTTAGCTCTTTGGTTGTTGGAGAGAAGATTCTCTTCCAAGCACACTTGAAACCTTTAAACTGTTGTTCGAATCCGGAGCTGGGTCATTTTTATCACGAGCTCATTTTTCCTCTATCACTTTTCCAGACATGCTAGGAGCAACAAGGCAACATCATTATTTTCCTTATTTTCTGCAATTTCTCAAACGTTTTATATATAGAGTTGCAAAATTCCTTGCTCCTCACAAAGAGTGAGTTAGGTGAGTCAAATGGATCTATCTTCATAATTAGATCAAATAGTCTGCACCAAGGATTATCATTCCTCTTCAGCCACCAGGAGAGCCTTCAGTAACTCTAGCTTCATTGGGTTGGAGAGCTGGCTCCAGAGGCTACCAAGCCCACAAAGAAATCATCCTTTCAATTCTGTTTCTCTAGAACCACTTCTGGTACCAAAATCTGTATTAGTCAGGGTTCTCTAAAAACAGAAGCAACAGGATGAAATAATATATATACTATATACAATTAATTGATTTGCTCACGTGACGAGAGCTCAACAGTAGCGCCGACTGGAGAGGCTGGAATCCAGGGAACTGCTCAGTCCACAAGGCTGGATGTCTCAGGAGTCCCAGTCGAGTGCTGAAGACCCGAATGGATTCCAGAAGATCTCAGTCTCAGTAACACGCTGGGATCCGTAGGTTGATCACGCAGCAAGACAAACTCACCAGATGAGAGAGAGCCAAGCCGCAGGAAGAAGGAAAAAGGGCAGCTCAGTCCGCTCGCCGTGGCCTTAAATCTGCCTGCCGCAGAAGGCGAACACCCACATTTGGGGTGGGGCCATCCGGGTTGAGGTGGTCCAATCAGAAGACCCTTTTCTCTTATTTGTTCTTAGTCCAGTCAAGTTGACACCAGGATTAACCATGACAACAATGAACTAATTGGGAATATAAAATGTTAATTGGTTTTATTATATTTGTACTGGGTTAAGTATACAAATGGCCTATATATTTTTTCTGAATAACACAACATAACATTATAACACTTTCTTTTTTACTTGTAGGACAATTTAAAGGAAACAAGCTAAATTCCTTCCCAAATAAGTAGCAACGCAGAGAAACCAGTTTGGGTAAATTTAATGAAAGCTTTACCCTTGGCCTGTTTAAGGGTATTGTAATACAACTTAGCATCTATAGGTTCAAACATAAAAACCGAAAAAAGAAAAAGAGGGAGGTGGGAGGTGGGGTACTATCCTTTCTGGGATACAAATGGAAACCTCTGTGCTTCAATCCTATGATAAATTTTCAATTTTTCTGATCTTGAAACTAACAATGGGAGGAGAATTTTATGTTCCCACAGGTAAAATCACCATCTAAATGCCTAAAAACATAAGACTTATGGCTGTGCAGGATGAACTGGGGAATGCCAGCAGAGAGGTTTGACCCATTGAACATTAAGGAATGGGGAACCTCAGACTGCCTGAGTCACAGACACTAGCATCTCTCTGATAAATTGGGGTTGACTGGTTATAAATGGACCCTAATGAATTACCTTCCAGGTGCTGAGAAACCTTCCTACCTCTCCCCCTTTTTTGGAAAAAGAAAAACAGATGATGTAATGAAACCACTCCTAACTGTAAACTAGAGCCAACTGTTACAGTGGTGTATTTCCTATAAAAACAGGCAAAACGTATTAACTGATTGATAGTCATAGGAACTGTGAAAGGATTTCCCTAACTAGAGCCAATTCAATAGTAAAGTTTTTATAAGTTGTGTAATTAAGCAAATATATTACTACAGAAAGCTCTGACATCAGCAATGAATTATCTGCCTAGGAGATGTTGGCTAGGGAATTCAAACCGCCCCCCCAAATTATAAAGGCCTTTGCCTATAAGTGGGAATATAGCAAGGAGAAAGGCAGTAAGTCCCTGTTGTCGAAGACCTGGTGTGACATGAAAAAATGTTATGAGACATCACTTGCGTACAACTGGACCTCTGAAAGCTAGAGAGCATACCAAAGGCTCCTAAAGCAATACAGCAAAATATTGGTCTCCCTGAGACAAGCAAGACTCCTCCGTCAATATCAGCTACACCTCAACAGCCTGGAGATACTGTGCAACAGTGGCAGCCAAGTGTCTATATATATCCCAAATCTATTTGGCTATTAGCTCTCTCCTTGGAGGAATAACTCACAGCGGATGCCACAAGCTTATGTCCTCTAGTGGTTAGGAGATGTTATAAGCCACAATAAGAACTTGTCACCCTTTATAGAGAAACCACAGTTTGCGGATTAGCATACCATCCAAGCATCTGTGTCTATGCTCACAGCTTAGCTTGACATAATAAGTGGTACTGCTTAAATGCCTGTACATCCAATAGCTTGTGCTTTGTTAGTATGACTAAAAAGGGTATCACTGGGAAAGCTGTCAATCCATGAAGGGAAACAACCTGAACAGACTGGAGTCCAAAATGACAACTCCAAAGAAATTAGACTGTTTTCTTCTCACCCACTTGTGCCCCTTTCCCAAAGCCCAGGGAACAAACTGCGGAAGAGGAGGCGTGGTAGATTGTAAGGGCTGTGGAGAGATAGGGATGAATCATGAGACTACAGGAATATAGTCTGGACTCCTGATTGATCAACATGTCTGTGCATACAAGCTTCTCCAACTGGTCTATGGGAACCTTGGGTTGTTCAAAATTTGGACATAGATACTTGCAAAATGCACCAATTACCTGATTGTATGACATAATGAGTGACGTCAATGCTATCTGCAAACAACTGTGTCATTGTATTGTAGAATACCTTAAAAAATAAACAAATTAATTAATTAATTAATTAAAAAAAATTTATTGAACATCTTAATGGATCTACACTGCCTCCTACTGGTTACACCCTTTCAACATCTGAAACAAAGATATAGCCAGGTTTTCATAGTATTAAAGTGTTAGTAAATTTTTGGGTCTTTGGAAATTAAATAAATAAATAAATAAATAAATAAATAAATAAATAAATTTGAAACAAAATTGTGAATTCCCATTAAAATCATTATGTAATTCCTGGCCGCCATTTTTTTTAAATTATTGCATGCATACAGGCCATGGCAAGCTTGCATTTCATTCAGGTGGCCAATGGGTTGGAAAAGGGTTCCAGTGCCGACCACCAATCTAGATAGCTGGTGTTCAGGCCTGCATTTCATTTGTGTGGCCAGTGGGTTGGAAAATGGTTCCAATGCAGACCACCAATCTGGGTAGCTGGTGTTGTGAGTGGACATAGGCTAAAGATAGGCCTTCAGCCATCAGCCTGAAGTTCCTGTCCAGGGTTCAGTAGTCTCTGGGCAGGTGGGAAGTCATGGCCAAGAGTGAGAAATGTGTCTCATTTTCCCAAGCTAAAGACCTGAGTTGGAAGTACCTCTCAGGTCGGGTTACAGAAGTAACTGACTGACCTCTGCACCGAGGGGTCAGTTCCCCACAGTGTCCGCAAAGTGGGCCCTGTGATCCCCTTCCCTTAGCAAGACCACACTGTACCTGTTGGTGGCAAAGGAAGCTTTCTAGAAGCTCCCAAAAAAGAAAACAAATCATGACGGTAATGGAATTGTTCCTTAACTACAAAATAACCAACTGCTATGGTAACAATTTCTCATGGGGCATATATAGCCAGTCTTTAATTAACTAATGTGCATAAGACCTGTAAAAGAAAATTTTATTAAGAGCTAGATATTGAAAAATCTTTAAAGCACGGTTTCATGCCAGGCCTGGAGAAGGCATCTCCAAGAGTTTGGAGGAAGATGGTCATTAAATTCCTCTCTGTAAAGATTGCAGTTTAAAATGGTATATTTAAAAATAATGTATTCATATAGAGAGGCATTTCATTAGAGATTTATATGGAAATACAAAATAAACAATATAAGTTAATAGACTAGATTTATCTAATCATAGTCTAGTTATATAGTTTTAAAGAACAAAGTGTATATTTGGTTAAAATTTATTTGGCAGTTATTCAACTTTGCCCAAGCTTTGTCTACATATTATAGGATATTTTAAGACTTAGTAAAAATGTCTATATTAGTTAAATTTGGTTGAAGATTTTGGTGGGAATGGTAATACATTTGAACTAATTGGGAATATAAAATATTAATTGTTTTATTTATAATTTGTATTGAATTTCCAACAATAAATTTGGGGTTAAGGTATGCAAATGGTCTCTATGTATTTCTATGTTGTACAGTATCACCTTGTAACATTTTCTTTCGCCTGTAAGATAATTTAACTAAAGGAATTCAATTTAAGTTTACTTCCCAAATAAATAGCATACAGTCAATGATAAACAGTTTGGGTGAATTTGATGAAAACTTACGTCTTGGTTCCTGTTTATAGGTATGTGTAATACAATTTAGGCGTCTATAAAAATTTAAAAAAACAAAAAGAGGGAGGTGGTGGAGTACTCCCTCTGGGATACAAATGGAAAACTCTGTATTTCAAACTTTTTGATAAATTTTCAATTTCAAGATGTTGAATCTAACAATGGTAGGAGATTTGTATGTTCCCACAGGTAAAAACACCAACCTAAATGCCTGAAAATGTATGACTTTTGTCTGTGCAGGATAGACCTGGAAATGCCAGCAGAGAGACTGACCCATCTGAACATTAAAAGGAAGAGGAAACTCAGACTGCCTGAGTGGCAGACACTGAACATCTCTCTGAAATCTATTTGGGATAACTGTTTATAATGTGCCCTAATGAAGTTTACCTTCCAGATACCAAGAAACCTTCCTACCTCTCCCTTTTATAGGAAAAAGAAAAGCATGATGGTAATGAAGTAATTTCCTAACTGTAAATTAGAGCCAACTGTTATAGTGGTAATTTCTTTTTTTCTTTTTTTGTTTCTTTTTTTTGGTCTTTTCAAGAAAGAGTCTCCCTGTAGTCCCAGCTGTCCTGGAACTCACTCTGTAGACCAGGCTCGCCTTGAACTCACAAAGATCCGCCTGCCTCTGCCTCCCAAGTGCTAGAATTAAAGGCGTGAGCCACCATGCCCAGCATTATTGGTAATTTCTTATAAAACAGGTATAACTACTTTCTGATAGACTGTGAAAGGATAATTCTCTATTCAGAGCCAAATAAAATAGTAAAGTCTTTATAAACTGTGTAATTAAGCAAACTATTTTAATACAGGGGAGCTCTAATGTCAGCAATGGATTATTCTGCCAATAATAATTGCTAGGGGATCCAAGCCCCCAAAAGATAAAGACCTTTTTGCCTATAAACTGGGATACCTTCAAGAAGAGTGGAGGTTAGGCCCTGCTACTGAAGACCTGCTGTAAGCATGGAAAAGATGCATTGAGACCACACTCGCAAGTGTACAGTGGCCTCTGGAATGCCAGAAAGTGTTACCAAAGGCCACTAAAGCAATGAAGCAAAATATTGGTCTCCTTGAGTCAAGCAAGATTCCTCTGTCAGCAGAATCAGCTATACCTCACCTGCCTGGAAATACTGTGCAACAGTGGCAGCCATATGTCTGCATATCCCAAATCTAATTGGCAATTAGCTCTCTCCTTAAAGGAATAACTCATGGCTGATGCCATAAGCTTACGTCCTCTAGTGGTTAGGATATGTTATAAGCCACAATAAGAACTTGTCACCCTTTACAGAAAAGCCACAGTTCGTGGATTAGCATACCATCCAAACATCTGTGCCTACAACTTAGCTTCCCATAGTAATTAGTACTGTTTAAATGCCAGTACATCTAATTGCTTGTTGCTTGTGATTTGTTAGTAGGATTAAAAAGGTATCCCTGGAAAATCTGTCAACCCATGAAGGGAAACAACCTGAATAGACTAGAGTCCAAAATGATATCTCCAGAGAAAACAGACTGTTTCACTTCTCACCCACTTGTGCCCCTTTCCCAAAGCCTAGGGAACAACCTGCAAAAGTGGAGGCATGATAGAATGTAAGAGCTGCAGAGATTGGGGTGAATTGTGAGACTACAGCAATATAGACTGGACTTTGATCAACAGGCTTGTGCATAGAAGCTTCTCCAATTGGATTATGAGAACATTGAGTTGTTCAAAATTTGGACATAGATACTTGCTAATTGGTTTTACATGTATGTTACTTACATTCATTGCTTATGCTTGACAATTGGTTCACTTCATGGTTGAGTTTTTGCATATTAATTGACCTTAGTGTGAAAATAAAGTTTCAGGTCTGACCTGCCCCCCACTGCCTGACACTCAAAAAGGCTTGAGCTGCTGGCTATTCAAAACTCAGGTTCCTTTGTGTTGTTAGCCTCGCCCATGGTCTCCCCTGCCTCTCAGAAAAATAAAAAAAATAAAATAAAATTTAAAGGGCAAGATGTGGGAAAATTTAGTTAAGATGGGTAACATACTAAACCAATGGGACCTACCTGGCCACACCCATGGGGTGGGATGTAGTGATGAAAAGGTTTAGGATTTGGCCCTGGGAGTTGAGTTATGCTGTCTATATAACCACACATTTTGGAATAAACCTCTCTCTGCATTTGGACCTTAACATGCATCCATGTGGTGTGCTTTCCTGCATGCGTTTTCCACATGGATCGTCCTGGGAATAAATAGGATGCCCCATAGCACTACTAGACCAGAACATGTCTTTGTGGACTTGCCTTTTTTTTCTGGTTTTCCAGGTGTATAACATATTCAAAGTTGAAATGGTCTACGTTTGAATCTGCTTGTGAAATCGTCAAAGCTTAATGAGCTGTGCTGTTGTAGTAAGGGATTAGACCATTCATTTCTTCAGCAAAAAATAATTATATCAATAGTATGTGTTGATTATACACTTTCATAAGAGTCCATGATATCCAGGAGTAAGAAAGACCACAACAGACACATTATTAGCATGGTTACTCTTAGGAAGAAGCATCAGGAGTTACAAAGTTATGGGGAGACCTACTCTGATCAGGAGATGGGAGTGATTCAAGGGGGTGTCTCCCATAGGAACCCTCAACCCAAGTTTTGCATAATTTTGGCCAAAGCACAAGAGTTTGGGAACATGAAGAAAAAGGTCTCACCAAACTAGAATGTTAGAAGAATAGTGCACATGAAATACTGCCTTAGGAGGGAGGAAGGGAAGGAGGGAGAGAGAGAGAGAGAGAGAGAGAGAGAGAGAGAGAGAGAGAGAGAGAGAGAGAGAGAATATCTTTTTTTAAAAAAACATTTTTAAAATTTTATTTATTTTTGTATGTGTATGAATGAACTGTCTGCATGTAGGTTTTTGCACCTGTGTCGTGCAATGCCGTGGGTCAGAAGAAGGTGTCGGATTCCCCTGGAACTGGAGTTAAAGACTGTTCTCAGCCACCATGCGGGTACTGGGAATCGAACCCGAGTCCTCTGTAAGAGCAGTGGGTGCTCTTAACCACTAGGCCATCTCTCCAGCCCCAAGAGAGGATATCTTTTAATGGTTAAACAGAATTATGTGCCTCTGTTATATGCTGAGTCTGATTCAGACATTTCTAGCATTCCTTTTAGCTTCTTTTCTCTAATAGGGGTCTGCTTTTCCAAATAACACTTAGTAAATGTCAGTTTCTACTAACTGACTGTGCACATTTGTTTCTAGCTATAAACGTGTGGTTGATGAATAAACCTCCCATGCCCACTAAACCATAGAGTATATCAGATACTTCTAAGAACTTAGTCTTCAGAAAGCAATTGGGCTCGGTGTTGCATGGGAATGGCTCTTATGTAATAGAAAACTCAGCACTTTATAACACAAGTTACACAAAAACATAATTATGAATACAGAATGGTTTGCTCTACTTGACATCATGTTTCAGTATTTGAATCATATATGTGCTTTCTATTTTCTGCAGACATAATCTTGCAAACTTCACATTTAAATTGCCTTCAACTCAATATGCTGAATTTTTTGCTAAATATGTGAACTTATTATGGAATGGGAACTTTTATTAACATTTGAAAAAAATCAATCAATAATCAACAAGAATTTTTCTAAGTCCAATAGATATTTATTTTATGATCTGAAATAAGCCAAATATTAATGAAAAAACTAGATAAACCATACTCCAGACCCCCAAACACTGTGTGCACATATATTTACACTACATAGATGCATATTTAGTTAATTATAAATTAATATGTGTGCTTTTTTACTTGTATTATTTTTGTGTAATACTTTTTCTTCTGAGACCTTAACTTGGAAATTGAATTTGCTCTGTTCTATTATATAGCCTATGCATGGCCTTCTAATATTCTTTGTGAAAACTATTTGACAATAACAAACTTGTTCTCCTTTAATCCTTGCGACAAACAGTAATTTCTATTTATTTAAGTCTTAGTTTTCTGACTATTAATGTGCAAGGGGTCATATTGTGAAATGAAGGCTTAACAAATGTCCTGTTTGGAATTTCAATGAGTTACTTTTGTCATCAGAAAGAAAATGCAAGGATGTTTTTAAAAAACCAAATACTGAACTATTTCAGAACTCACTTTTGGAAAAAAAGAAATCCTGTCTCACAGCTTGTTTTAATACAGAGTATAGCTGTTTTGAATCTAGAAGGGGCTGGTCATAGTTTATTTTCCTGTTGCGGCAACAGAATACGCTGACGAAAACAACTTAAAAGATGAAGGGCTTATTTCCCTCCTTGTTCAAGATGCAGTCCTTTGTGGCAGAGAAGGAAGGAAGTCACCTCCAAAGTGAAAATAGAAGTACTAGGATTCCTCAGTTCTCTCTCTTCTCCATTGATTCCCGGACCAGGACTTCGAAAGGGGGCCACCCACCTTTAGGGTGGGTCGTCTACCTCAACTGAAGTAATATAATTTTGGTATAGGTGTGACGTATATGTATTCATATGTTGGAGCAGTACAGATCAGAGGGAACAACAGAGGCACAGGGACAGGGATCCGACTGAAACAGTAAAATTCTCCCTAGGACAATAATCCTCTGCTTTGAAAACCTTTGAAAAAAGATATAGGGCAGGTATGGCAGGGCGCATGAACTTGGGCGGGATGGGGGGAATGGAAGGAGTCTAGATTGGACCAAGAAATGATATATGAAGTGCACAAAACTTCAATAAAAAATATTTAAAAAAAGAAAATTCCTCACAGTGAGCCCACTGGCAAACCTGATCTTTCCAACTCCTTCCCTGGTGATTCTGGATCCTGGCAAGTAGAGGACTCATAATAACCATTGCAGGCCTTAGAGCTTTCCAGAAACTGAAATTCCCTCAGGATGTCCTGTGCCAAAGAGGAAAAGCCTGAGGGATGGAAAGTCAGTCCCTGGCTTCCTGACATCGTGGTCCAGATTCTTTTCACTGTGCCTTGGCTTTTTCCCGAAAAAAGAATATGCCTGGCCATCATAAAGCTGGCAAAAGACAAAAGCAATTGGTTCTGTGGGCAGAATAGGATTCTTTTTTTTTTATAAGATTCTTAAATGTCTCTGTTTGCTATACATTGACAATTCACACATCTCAAATATAAACACACATAGGTGATTTTGACATTGTTGAAAATGAAGTAGTTTCTTGTTCTTAGGATGCTAAAGGAAACAAATAATATTCTTTGAATATAACTCAATAAAATTTAATTTTCTAGGCATATTCTAGAATCCCTACAACATCCATATACCTTTTTAATATTGTGAGCTGTTTTTTGCCTTTTTCAAGTTCAACCTCTTTCCTATTTGAAGTGTTAGGGTATTGTAAAGAATATGTATAATGTAAAGAAATAATGTAAAGAAAAGAGAAAGTGTTTGTAGTCAGACTGTATTAAGTTTCTCTAGAGGAACAGAACCAATACAGTGAATATATATTAAAAGGGAATTTATTAGATTGACTTACATAGTATGGTTTGGGTAGTCCTAACAATGGCTGTCTTCACACTAAAGAGATGAGGAGCCAGCAGCTGCATTTGCCTGGGTGCCTTAGCATTCCCACTCTGCTGCTGATAGGCCTGGGGGATCCTGGAGAGCCTCCCATGAGTCTGCAATCCATGTTAGACTAGAGGCTGCAGAAGCTAGGTTCTTCACTGTTACCAGTGAAGCAGCACGATAGCGATAGCAGCAGCAGTAGCAATGGTGGTGGGGGCCGGGGGCTTTTTCCTAAAGCTTTTCTTTAATCTGGCTGCCACCAGAATGTACTATCTGCATTTGTGGGTGGGGAGAGGTTTTTCCATTTCAAGTAACCTGATGAAGAAAACCCCACACAGGTGTGCCCAGTAGCTTGCCTTTTAGTTGATTGCAGATATAGTCAAGCTTTCAACCAAGATTAACCATCACCCACACAAAACTGCACACACCATTTTACTTAAGATTTATTCCATATGCTGTTTTGGTGAACTGAATAACATAACATTATTTGTATAATAATATAACATTCAATCATTTAGACTCGGATTTTGTTTCTTTTTTTTTTTTTTTCTTTTTTTTTTATTGTATTTATTTATTTATTTTTAACAAATCTAGACCCGTGTTCCCGCTCATTCCCCCACCCCGTCAGAGCTCGTGCATTCTGCCAAACATGCTTTCCATCTCTTAGTCTTTCTCAATATTTGTTTCCATGGGGACGTTGACTGTTTTGAGCAGAAGTTCACTGTTTCAGTCAGGTCTTTGATGCAGTATTTTCTGTTGTTGTTGTTGTTCCAAAATGCATTATGTCCAACTGCTTTGTACAAAAGCTCAGGGGGCCCTACACAAGAAATACTTACAACTGGGTAATTGGCACTAGCATCCACAGATGAGGATACCATTCGTCTTTGTTTTTCTAACTGGTTACTTCACTCGCATGAATGTCCTCTAGCTCCAGCCATTTTCCTGCAAAGCCGTGATGTCCGTCTTTCTTTACTGCTTGCATAGAACCATTGGTAGATTGTACCACATTTTCTCTATCCATATCTTCATTTGAGGGGCATTTAGGTTTGTTCCCAGCTCTTTGCTATTGTGAAGAAGCTGAAATAAACATGGCGTGCAATGTATCTCTGTGTGGGTAGAACTTGGAGGTACAATCCCAGAGTGGTATGTCTGGATCGGTTTGCAAGTTATTCCAAGTCTTCCAAGGGTTGCTCCACACTGCTTTCCATAGTAGCTGTACGAGTTTACATTCCCACCAGCAGTGGATGAGTGTTCCCCTTTCCCCACAACCTCTCCAGCACTTGTATCATTTGTTTCTTGACCTAGCCCAGTCTTACTGGAGTAAGATGATATCTTAAAGTGGTTTTGATTTGCATCTCCTTAAATGATAGGTGGATTTGAGCAGTTCCTTGGAGTGTGTTTGCTCAACATCTCTATTCCTCCCTTGTGAAGTCTCTGTTCGATTCTTTGCTCCATCTATTGAGCGTGAGGTCTTTTTGTTTTCTTTTTTCTTTTGCTCTTCTTTGTTTTTTTGAGTATTTAATATTCTGGAATCATGCTTTGTCAGATGTATCGCAGTGAAGGTTTCCTCCCCTCTGTGGGTTTCTTTCATTCCTATCCTTGATTGTTTCTTTTGCTGTACAGAAGCTTTTGAGTTTTGATGATCCCATTTGTCATTTCCGACCTTAATTCTTTTGCACAGCTGCTATATGATTTAGAAGTCTTTTCCACGCCTATGGTCGTGTAGTCTGCCTGCCAACTGAGCACATATAATTTCACAGCCATCTCATATTTGACAAGGGGGCCAAGAAACCACAATGGAGAAAAGACAGCATCTTCAGCAAGTGGTGTTGGCAAAACTGGATCACCACTTGTAGAAGAATGAAATTAAACCCCTACCTCTCGCCCTGTACAAAAGTCAACTCCAGATGGATTAAAGACCTCAACGTGAAACCCCAAACTCTGAAGGTGATAGAAGAAAAAGTAGACTCGGATTTTGAATAGGCTGTTATACCATAGGATGCAATGGTGACATTCCGCCAATACTCTCTACAAATTCTTGGAGTTTACATTTGTGTGCACAGGAGCCTGGCATCCAACACAGCATCTCCAACTTCTCGATGAGAGTTTGTGTATACAGCAGGCTGGAAGGGCTTGAACTATCTCCTACCTATCAGCACTTTTACACCCCATTAGCAGTAGCTCTCTGCAGTGACTAATGGGATCTGCTGAATAAATAGCCTTGTTCCCTCACTCTTCAGTTGGAACAATTCTGAGGGACATGTTCAACATTGATCCCAGAGCTGAGCAGCACATTTATGTTTCAGTTGCCAATAGTGTCAACTTGTCTGATGACTTGCACCCTGTGGGCTTTTCTTTCCTCTCTCTGAGTCATTTCTCCTTTGAGTTTCCTGGATGTTGCACCATAATAAGGTACTTATACTTGAATTTTTGTGTGTTTGTCAGCTTCCATTACTGTAACAAAATACCCGAGTTAATCAACTATAAAGATTAAAGGTTTATTTTGACCCATAGTTTGGGGAGTTTTAATCCACAGTTGGCTGGACCCACAGCTTTAGTCCCTTTGGCAAGGGTTAAATATGTCATGTCAGGGGGCCCATGATGGACAAAACTCCTTACCACAGGGCAGCTGGGCAGTAAGACAAAGGAGATGAAGAGACCAGGGTTTCATCGTTCCCTTCAAGGGCATATTCCCAATGACCTGAAAACCTCCACCAGAGCTTCTTAAAGGCAACTCTACCCTGCAGTACCACCAAAGGCAGAGACAACATACTTTATACACTTGGCTTTGAGATATGTACCAGATCTGCAGGAAAGTAGCCTCATCAGGATGTACTTCTGTGTGAACTGAATAGACACAGTCAGAGAAGTGAGCAGGCCATTGTAAAACTCCTGGCTATAAGCTATCTCCATGTTAAGAATTGGATATTATGGTAAAATGCAATCAACACAGGTTTTGTTCAAGAGGATTTCCTTGGGTAGATGATAGAGAAATGGTTGTTTACAGAAAAAAGTCAAGAGCTCTAAGAAGAAGAATCAGAAGCACAAAGTCTCAGAACCAAGAGATGGTGTATGTGGTGGTTTGAATGAGAGTGTCCCCCAATAGGCTTTAAGTATTTACACATTTTGTCTCCAGTTGGTGGCACTGTTCTTGGAGGTCTTAGAAGGTGTGACCGTGCTGGAGGAAGTATGTCACTGGGGGCGGGCTTAGTGAGTTTAACAAGCCTTGTGGTCTCCAGTCTCTCTCTCTGCTTCCTGTGCTCATTGCTAGATGTGACCCTCTGCTTGCTGCTCCAGCCCCGGCCACCATGTTTCCTGCCACAATGGACTCTAATTCCCTGGAACCATCAATCATAAGATCAAATAAACTCTTCCTTTTATAATTTCCCTTGGTCATGGTGGATTTATCACAGCAACAGAAAAGTGACTAATACAGTGTATTATGTTTAAAGATGTAAAAGCAGTTAGAGGTCATTAAAGGAGTAGACAAAGGGGGCAAAGCCAGAGAAGAGCTGGGAGAGGACAGCAAAGGGCAGAACAAAAGCATCCTGTGAGCTGAGCCAAGAAGATTTTTCCTTTTGCAAGGTCATAAAGAAGCATCGTGGGAAGTTACACAGAGCAGGCATGGGGTCAGAGTACTGTTTCAAGAAGATTCACGTTGGACAATAGCAGTAGAATGGACTGCATCAATTGAGATGAAAAGCTGAGAGACCCACTGGCTACCTTGGGGGAGCCTGGGTATGAAATTATATGAATCTGAACTAAGTCAATGGTGGAGAAAGTGGAAAAGAGAGGGTGGATCTCCAAGCTACTGAGTGGATCACATCAGCATGGTTTGAATGACCAATAAGGATGGTAACAGAAAATAGAATGTGGGAGGTCCAGATCTCTCCTTGGTGACAGAGGCAGCTGATGCCTATCTAGGCCTGTAAGGCAGTAGTCATTTGTGGGAAAGGAAATTTCTGGTCAAATTGCAAATGCAGCTTTGAATGTGTGGATGGCCCTAAGACTATCAGTCACATGGAGCCAAAGACCTGGCCTTAGAGCTAATAAGCTGGACTAAAGGTGAAGAAGCACAAGTCACCATCACAGAAGGTGATGCAAGACAGTGACACAGAGAAATGGAGAGCAGAAAAGATGGGTGCTGGGTGTAGAAAATGAGCATAATGCAGCCAAGCACAGAGGAGTGGAGGGCAGGAAAGATGGGTGCTGGGTGTAGAAAATGAGCATAGTGCAGCCAAGCACAGAGGAGTGGAGGGCAGGAAAGATGGGTGCTGAGTGGAGAGTGTCAACCTGACTCCCCTGGGTAGAAGGAGCCTCAATTGGGGAATTACTTCCAGGGGACTTGCTCGTGGCCATGTGTTGGGGGTATTTTCTTGACCGTTGAGTGATGTGGGAATGCACAGCCCACTGTTGGCAGTACCACTCCTGGGTAGATTGTTATGTATTATAGTATGAGAAAGCAAGCTGAGCATGGGCCCGGGGAGCAAGCCAGTAAGAAGCGTTGCCTTATGGCCTGTGCTCCAGCTCCTGCCTCCAGGTTCCTACCTTGGGCTCCTGAAGTAATGAACTGTGACCTGGGAAATGTAACCTGAATAAACTCTTTCCTCACCAAGTTGGTATTGGTCAGAGTGTTTTGTGACAGCAATAGAAAGCAAACTAGAAGAGCCTCTATGTATGACTCAGGAATAAAAACAAACGAGAGGCAACAGAGGGCTCGGGAGATGGTTAGGTACTTGATGTATAAGCAGAACCCCGAGTTCAGATCTCGAGTGTTTACAAAAAGCAAAGTATGCAAATGCACATATGTTCCTCCAGGGCAGGTCAGCAAAGGTAGGTGGATCTCTGCAGGCAACTGACCAGCCAGTCTGGATGAAATGCTGCTGAGCTCCAGGATCAGTGAGAGCCCCTGCCTCAAAATGAAGAAGCACTAGTGTACACACACACACAGACACACACACACACACAGACACACACACACACACACACACACACACACACACACGAGGCAGGCAGAGAAAGAGTGAATGCAATAGGAACCTATGTAGGCCAAGTTTTGGGGGGGGGAATGGAGGGTCAAGGGGAGCCAGTAGGTTAAAGAGGCTTCTCAGAGCACTGATGAATGAAATATGCTTTATTTTATCTGAAGGAGCACATACAGGCTACTTGGCAGGCAGGTCCTGGACAACAGCACAGGTGCCCTTGGTCCTAAAGAAATTTTAAGGATAATAACACAAAGATGGAGTCTTGCCAAACTGGTTATAAAATAAATTACATCACTGTTTACTCTTGGGGTCCCCAGACATCTGGCATCAGTCATTTTGTGCTGACTCACAGTCGACCATGTCTCTAGCATTCACCATCTTAGCTGAGGGCACAAATCCTTTTTCACCCCATGTTGTCCAGACATAAACAGATATTCATGGTCTTGATTCCCTATGGTGCTTCAAAAGCTAGAACGTGAAGAAATGGCAACCTCATGGAAGGTTAACTGTCACATTTCCACACTCCAGACTGCTGCTTGTCATATCCTTTCTGAGCCTCAAACTCATCCTCTCATAGATCCATGTGGAGAAGCTGATGTTAACTAATCACAGAGCTGTTGTATAGATTCAATGAAATACATATCCCAAGCACCTCATTAAACAGCCCATAAATTGGTGAGAGCATTCTAAAACATATTCCTCTAAGGATAGGATACATGTGTGTAATCTTGGTGTATAGGAGAGGGGACATCTGGGCAATTCTGTTCTGAGAGTATTTATATTCTCTGAAATAAGTGTCATTACCCAGCCGAACTCTTCTGAAAACTACCAAAGACTGAATATCTTAAAAATATAGAAAATTATTTCTCACAGTTGTAGAGTTGGAAGCCCACTACCAAGGTACCCGCATACTGGGGATCTGGTGACATCTGTCTTTCAGGTTGCAGACAACTGATTCTTCTCTAACATTCTCAGGTGTTTGGAAGAGGGCTGGAGAGTTTCTTGGTGCCTCTTACACTGACACTAATCTATTAATGAAAAACCCAGTCTTGTGAGTTAACTCCATCCTGCCTGCTTACCTCTAGACATCATCTCATTGGAAAGTTGATATTTCTACATGTGCCTTGTGTCTAGCACATGAGACTAAGGTTTGTATTCAAATTATCCTCAAGACTGTGCCCTTTGAAGATACATCCTCATAATACCAAACCTTCATTTATGTTTGTGTGTGCTTTTCTTATTTATTATAGCTCTTTCTTCTGTCTGCTGTTATTTTACAGCTCACTTTTAAGGGGATTCCTTCAAAGCCAGCTATGAAATAGATTCCAAACTGCCACTAATGGTTTCTAACCAGCCTTTGTTGTAGGATTTTTTTATTTCTCTCATTCAGTTATAGAGTATTTGATCTACTTCAATTAAATTTGATTTTAATGCTGAAATTAAAATAAATGTCTTTGTCTTTGTCAGCAGAGATGAATATCCTTTCAAGCAAAACACTGAGACATTAATATTCACATTTATGATTCTTCTCTCTATTCTTCCTCTCCCTACTGACTTGTATTTATCTCTCTGTCTCTTCCTAGACAAACACACAACATATATATGAGAACGGGGCAGGGGGAGCAACAGAGATGGAGAGACTCAGAGACAGACAGAGTTCCCATTACTCTGTATGGATATATTCTTCAAAGTACCTGCCCACAATGAATGAACAAATACAACCACAGCTCATGCAAGAATCACAAGCTTGAGCTCCTACAAGTCTCAGATCTTTCTGTTAATTGACCAATACATAGCCACATATAAAGTCACTGTGTTCTATACCACCATTCATATGCATGTTAGGGTTCCACAGAGAGCAATAAAGCCTAGGAAGTGGACAGTGTGACTCGGTGTTAAGCCATATGTCTGGCAACTTGAGGGCTTCTGGCTTCCAAAGTCTTAAGAGCCTAAAGTTGTGCTGTCCAAAGTTGTAAGAAGAGCTGAGAAGACTTGTTTCTAGGATGGACAGAGGTGGGGGAAGACAAAGAGGTTGTGAGAGAGAGAGGGAAGGAAGGAAATGGAGGAGGGAGGAATTTTGTCTTTCTTTTTCTTTTTCCAGGGCTGAGGAGGAAACCCTGGTCCTTATACATGCTAAGAAACAAATCTACCTCTGACAGCAGGACGGAGCCCACCTCACGGAGGGCAGACGTCTGTCCTACCCTCAGTTCTCCAGCCTCTATCCCACCTTTATCTGGAAACACCGTTATAGATATTACATCTCTATGTATTGCTTAACTCAAACAAGATGGCACCTAAAATTACCTGTCATAATTCCTTCCTATGCCCAGGAGACAAATGGGGTAGGAGATGAGTTGGGTAGCCCTGCTAACGCAGGAGTTCCTGAGGAAGGGTTCAGGCAGAAGCTGACTCTCCATGGATGAGCTTCTGTCCCCACTCCAGGCATGTTTATGCCATGGAAGAAACCACTGTAACCTCTGTACTCAAGGGCAAACTATTTTAATCCCTTTAGCTATTTGATGTGTTTTGTCTCCTGATACAGAGCCAAGGGAGGAGACTGAGACAGGGCAGAGGGTTTCACAGACACTTCAACATGCTTGAATCTGGGATATGGGGCCCTCCTTTTCCCCAAAGTCCACTCTCAACAAGCCCAAAACAATACATGACACTTTACCGATATGATTTCTATTACAGGATCTTGTGTGAAATACCCTTGAGAAAGGACTCCCAGGAAAGCTCGTAAGTTTCGCTGCAGGGTTTGTTTGTTTGTTTGTTTGTTTGTTTGTTTTTGTCTTTTCGAGACAGGGTCTTCCTGTATCCCCAGCTGTCCTGGAACTGGCTCTGTAGTCCAGGCTGACCTTGAACTTACAAAGATCTGCCTGCCTCTGCCCCCCAAGTGCTAGGATTAAAGGCGTGCGCCACGACGCTGGAACCAACCTCCCTCATTTGAACGAACGCCCTTTTAATTTCTGTTAATGATATGCCTCCTTTGACTTGTCTGCTTTCCTTTTGCTTATTTTTATTTCCTTGCAACCCTTTCATCAGTGAAATGTCACAAAGATATCCACATTCCATGTACACCAAACTAGTTTGCAGCCTAGGACTGCAGACAAATGGCCATTGTTTGTTTGAAGCACTACTGCTTTGGCGGAACAGCAGGGACTGGCTTTTGGCTTTTACTTTTAAAACATTGGTTGTCGAGATGTACTAATCTACTGGCATACCTTTTGAGTTGTTTGACATCTGACCCTCAGATTTGTACCCTGCTGTATTCAGAGATTTCAATGTCAAGGGTTCAGAACAGCACACCAGAGACTAACGGACAAGGAGAACATGATAACAGTATTCCCCATTCCCTTTTTGAAAAGTAGAAAAATGGCAGATTATTTATGTGTGGGCCAGTTGCTTTCCCAATTATCATGTTTTTGTAAAAATACAATGATGGCTTTGCTACTAGACAGTTCTAAAGGCCATGAGTGTTTGCGCTCTTCTCCTCTGCCATTCAGAATCACAACACTGTCCCACAAAAGCCTACCTTCATTCATAATCATACAGCTAAGTTAACATACTTTGTTACACTTTTGTTACATATTCAGATTCTTTCTATGCATGGCCTAGTTCATAAAATAATAGCTCATATCGCCATTAGGACTTGAAATTCAGAACCCCCTTTCTAGCAATATCTATTCTATACACCTTCACTAATATGGGTATTATGATAAAAAGAATCACCCTGAATATATTTTGGGGATTTAGAGTATCATCTTGAGTTATCAGCCTTCTGTGTCTCCCTCCTACTGAGGTCTTCCATTAGGAATAATTTCCCCCTCTAGTGGAAGGATCCTTGTATTGCAGAAGCAGCTCCAATAACTAGCTTCTTTGCTGAAACAGGATCTACAGATTTAATTTTTTTATTATTGTATAATCTTCCATTTTGTGCCGGTTTGTTATTAAATACAATCCAATAGAGGAATATCTTTAAAATGTTAATTTGCTTTCTTATGTTTACACACAGAGAAATGCTTAGAGCTATAAAAAGGCAGTAAGAACACTGACTAATAGATTTTTGTTTACATTCCTCTACATTTCTCCCTTGTTTAAAACCAAGTAGGAAATTGATTGGAAAAATGGTTTGGGATATACTTTACAAAGTTAGACAATAATGGAAGATTTTCCCTCATACACTTTCTATAAATTGCAAGATTATTTTTAAATCAACAATTGGGTTCCAAAGGGAAAAACCATACCTCCAAAATAGATTACATAGGAAAACAATGATCTGAGAACCAATAACTATTGGTCACTATTATGAGGATGATGTGGAAGTTCTAATTCCATCCTTGCTGTCACAGTTTCCTTGTCAATTAAAATGCTGAAACTGGAAAAGTTCTGCATGTGTGAAACATCCAGAGAGTTGAAATAAATTGTGTCAGTGCGTACAGCAATTGACCAGGTGGCATAAGCTTATTTCTCCCAGTTCTGAAATCTAACCCTCCACAGTATGACTCTGGCACAAATCAAGTGTTAGAATCTTACTTGGCTACAAACTACAGGTAATGTCCCTAGGCACCCTGCACTTCCTGGACCCATCTGTATGCTGAGTGGGGATGCCCACCTCACAGTTTTTACTAGCATATGAGGTTCCAGATAAATCAGTTAGTTCAGGACAAGAGGCATGGGAAACATTTAGTAGAGACTGAGAATCACTCATATTATTATTATTATTATTATTATTATTATTATTGTTATTGTTATGTCTTTATTTTTCTCTGCTGTTTTGAGTCATTCTAAACACAGAACATTTTTTTTTCATTCCCAGGAATAAATGAGTATGTAAATCAAGGGAAGTTTAAGTCTTTGATTCTTGTTCCATTACTCGTACATATTTTGGGACTATGAAAACCTTACTAATCTTACTCTTCATTTATGCAGTACTATAAGGATGGTAACAGCTGTTTAAAGAGAGTATTTTAGAGCATATTGCATTGCCTCCATTAAAGCCAGATTTGTAAAATAATTCCAGCATAATTTACAGATTATGTCATGTTAGAAACCAAGGATTATAAAGTGCGAGGAGACTTTTTTCTTCTGCTGACATCATAACAGTTTTTACAGAGCCATTATCTTCACAGTGGACACGGATGTCATTCAGTCATTATCGTCAGATCATAACGAGGTGGCCCATTAGTGCCTCCTTTGGAGACCTTATGGTCTGAGGTGTTAATGAGCCTTTGGGGAACCCTAAATCCTAGGATGGTTGGCAGGGTACTCCAGACCATAACTGATCCTTCTCTGCAATGACAATGGATCCTGTCAATTTCTATTAGGGAGCTTTTTAATTCCCCAATCATTCAGTTGCTGGAAGGACTTATTACACTCACTTATAATTAAGAAAGCTTTCAGCCATAAATCCCTTCTGGGGAGCCCTTCCTTAATTCCACATGACCTGAGTAATGGGCAAGTCTCTCAAAAGATGGACTGTGAAGCCAACACCCATTTCAAGAAAACTTATACTGAATAATAGTTCTCTTGGATTTCATTCAACCTCCCCGAAGCTCCACTCACTCCTAAAGGCACAAAATTAGTAAAATTCTTTAAGTCAAAAGTAGTTCTCCAGCAACTGAACATTCCAGCTGGTGTGACTTGTCTTTTCATTTGGAAGATTTCTGTCAAGTATATGACAGAAAAACACAAATTTGAGTATGATTGCTCCCCTTAAATAATTTGGAGGCTTATAAGGAGTGGATAAGAGGATACAATAATGGGGCTGGAGAGATGGCCTAGCGGTTAAGAGCGCCGACCGCTCTTACAGAGGACCCGGGTTCGATCCCCAGCACCCACATGGTGGCCGAGTACTGTCCAAAACTCCAATTCCAGGAGAACTCCAGTCCCAGGGGAATCCGACACCCTCTTCTGACCTCCGCGGCATTGCACGACACGGGTGCACAAACTTGCATGCAGACAGTACATTCATACACATACAGAAATAAATAAAATTTAAAAAAAGAGGATACAATAATGATACCAGAATATAAGGGAATGAGAGAGGAGAGAGGAGAGAGGAGAGAGGAGAGAGGAGAGAGAGAGAGAGAGAGAGAGAGAGAGAGAGAGAGAGAGAGAGAGAACAATGTACTTTAACAACCACTGGCAAAAAGACAATGCTATAAATTCAAGGGGAAAATAGAAGTGGAAGCTTAATAAACCTTGCATTCAATTTAATTTTAGAGGAAAATGAGTTCAATGAGAACTGGTTTGTCTTGACTTATGTGCTTAGACATCAGGTTCCCTGTTTCTCAGTTAAAGGAGTATATTAGCACATCTTGGTACAAATTTTTACTAGATAGTCTTCTTCTTTGCTATAAACTTAAATAATCTATATCTTGTTAAAGCAATATTCAGATAGGGCTATTTAACAGCTTGATTGCAAGTGAAGTTTATTATTGCAACCAAAATTCATTCCTCAAAGTAAAAGAAAGGAGCCAACTAGAAACAGAAATTATGTGCTGCCATAAAAATAAAAAAAATGAAACACTCCAACCCATTGACCTTGAATGAAGAAAAACTTGAAGGTCTATACATTCTTTTTGATAATCCAGGTGTTTTCATCTAAATTTCATTTGACCTCAAGCAGACCTATATTTGGCTTATTACTGAAATTTCATTGCTCAAATTTTCCAATGTAAGAAATTTTCTAATCAGAAGTTAAATTTATAGAAAATCTCTACTGTATTGAAGAAGAAATAAATGTCTGCTCCTGCATTTTGCACATGGGAATTTGAGTTAGGTTTATTGTAGTGTTTCCAAATCAGTTCCTCAGTCCTAACAGGAACTCCATTTCAGAGCTCCATCTCAGAGCCAAAGCCATGAATGAGATGAAATTTTATAAAGAGAACCAAGCTTTGCACTAAGATGTTAATAAGAAAGTCCTGGGTTTTAACATTTTTCATCTCGGGTAACTGGAGGGTCAGTGATATGGATATCTTAGAGTTCCTGAGTCTTTCCTGGTGGGTCCCCCTTTGTTTTTGATCACATAGTACTTGACTATCATGCCAATAAAGTCTGAGTAGCTACAATAAATCCTAAAGAAATACAGGGACAGCTGGGCGTGGTGTCGCGCGCCTTTAATGCCAGTACTGGGGAGGCAGAGGCAGGCAGATCTCTGTGAGTTCAAGGCCATCCTGGTCTACAGAGCAAGCTCCAGGCCAGCTGGGACTAAAGGGAGACCCTATCTCAAAAACACCCAAAAAAAAAAAAAAAAAAAAAAAAAAGAAAAAAAAAAGAAAGACAGGGATGGAGAGGTGTCTCCATGGTTAAGAATAACAATTGCTCTTGCAGAGGACTCAGGTTCGAGTCCCCGTCCCCCAATAGTGGATCTGTAACTCCAGTTCCAGGGGATCTGAAAACATCCTCCTCTGAGCTCTGAGGGCATTGCCAGACACAGGGGCATCTACATACATGCAGGCAATACCTTCATACTTATATATTTTTTTTAATAGAAAGGCATGGCAGGAGAGCTGGCTCAAACCTTTTCAGCTTCCAAGGGCATTTCACTGGCGTTCTCCAAGTCCATCCATCTCATTCACTCCTAGTGCTGAAAAGAGAGACCCTTCAAAATACTGACCATTCTCCACTGTGATAACAATTCCCAGTGACAACACACAGCCTTCTTGTCACAAAGCTGCTTAAGTTGAAATATGATAAGCAAAAACAACAAAGAAAGAATAAGGAAGTCACAGGGCAACTTGCTCCAGCCTATGTCCTGAACACAGGGAAAAGAAGAGCACACACATGCTACTCAGCCAGAAGAGTGCAATCGCAACACAGTGCAGTACAGTCACACACCATGCAGTACAGTCACAAACCATGCAGTACAGTCACAAACCATGCAGTGCAGTCCCACACCATGCAGTGCAGTCTTACACCATGGAGTATAGTCCCACACCATGCAGTAAAATTATAAACCATGCAGGGTAGTCACACACCATGCAGCACAGTTTCACACCATGCAGTGCAGTCACACACCATGCAGTACAGTGTCACACCATGCAGTGCAGTCACACACCATGCAGTACAGTGTCACACCATGCAGTGCAGTCACACACCATGCAGTACAGTGTCACACCATGCAGCCGAGTCTCACACCATGCAACTCAGTCTCACACCATGCAATATAGTCACATACCATGCAGTACAGTCACAAACCATGCAGTGCAGTCTCATATCATACAGTGCAGTCACACACCATGCAGTGCAGTCTCACAACATGCAGTGCAACAATAAACCATGCAGTACAGTCTCACATAATTCAGTGCAATCATAAACAAAGCCATGCACTCTCACATCATACAGTGCAATCACACCATATAGTGCAGTCATACACCATGCAGTACAGTCACACACCACACAGTACAGTCATACACCATGCAGTACAGTCACACACCACACAGTGCAGTCACACACCATACAGTACAGTCACACACCACACAGTGCAGTCACATACCATGCAGTGCAGGCTCACATCATACAATGCAGTCACACACCATGCTGTGTAGTCTCACACCTTGCAGTACAGTCCCACACCATGCAATGCAAAAATAAACCATGCAGTACAGTCCCACACCATGCAGTACAGTCTCACATCATACAGTGCAGTCTCACACCATAAAGTGCAGTCCCACACCATGCAGTAAAGTTTCACACCATGCAGTAAAGTCACACACCATGCAGTGCAATAATAAATCATGCAGTACAGTCTCACACCATGCAGAACAGTCTCACACCATGCAGAACAGTCCCACACAATGCAGCATAGTCACACACCATGCACTACAGTTGCACGCCCACACACAATGCAGTGCAGTCTCACACCATGCAGTAGAGTCTCACACCATGCAGTAGAGTCACACACCATGCAGCGTAGTCACACACCATGCACTACCAGTCACACACCATGCACTACAGTCTCACACCATGCAGTACACACACCATGCAGTACATTCACACAACATGCAGTGCAATCATAAGCCATGTAGTCCAGTCACACACCATGCAGTCCAATCACACACCATGCAGTGCAGTCTCACACCATGCAGTGTAGTCTCACAACATGCAGTGCAGTCTCACACCATGCAGTGCAGTCACACACCATGAAGTACAGTCACACACCATGCAGTGCAGTCTCACACCATGCAGTGAAATCACACACCATGCAGTGCAATCATAAACTATGCACTATAGTCACACACCATGCAGTGCAGTCTCACACCATGCAGTACACTTTCATACCATGTAGTACACACACCATGCAGTACAGTCTCAACCATGCAGTACAGTCACACACCATGCAGTTCAGTCTCATACCATGCAGTGCAATCATAAACTATGCACTAGGGTCACACACCATGCAGTGAAGTCACACACCATGCACTACAGTCACACACCATGTAGTGTAGTCTCACACCATGCAGTAAAGTCTCACACCATGCATCCAACTTTCTCTACCTCTCTTTATTTTCCCAAAGGACAACTCTGCCATAGAGACTTATTTTAAAATCACAGAGAATAGTTGAAAGTTGGATGTTGGAATACAGTCACAAACTCTAGCTCAGGAAGCAACCACCTATTTATTCCCTGAAAGACAGCTTTGTCCACTGCCAACCCTACGAGCAACTTTTACCTGGTTTATTCATGAGGACTCACTCTGTCCTAGTCTTCAAATGTAGATAATGTGGGTTTCTGAGAAGTGTGTGTTAGAGCTTTTGAAAAAAAAATCTGACATTAGCCCCAGATCAAATTAGACTTTAAAAGAGGAAGAACCAAGTATAAACACTGGGTAAGCAGAAGCAAGTGAGACAAGCTATAATGTTACAAGTCAAACAAGAAAGAATTCTGATGGGACTGGAAAGATGTCTCAGTGGTTAAGAGCATTGACTGCTCCTGCAGAAGACCCGGGTTCCTATCCCAGCACCCATGTGGCAACAAACAGCCATCCATAACTCCAGTTCCAGGTGATCTAACATTCTCTTCTGGCCTCCTTGGAGATTGCATGACATGGGTGCCCTTACACACGTAACTCTAAATTTTAAAATGTAGATTAAAATTTTTATAAAGGCACCAAATCCCCCAGATGAAAGGCAAGCTGAATGACATTATTGCTATATATTTGTTTATCTGAAAGAAGCTATGTTGGTATAATATGAATCTCTCAATGGGCTCTAGAATCCACCCATCAATTATTCTCAAACTCTGTATATGGGTGAAGAATACGTATCCGTATTTTAGAGTAATATAAAATTAATGGAGGAAAATGTGAATTCCTAAGCATAAAGAAAAGACTGAAAGATACAGGACAGTTATGCAGACTGCATGGTCTGGGGTGGGGTGGGGTGGGGGGCAAGGAAAAGGGGAATATGCCTGAACTGAATTGAGAAACAATGTATGAAATACACAAATTATCAATTAAAAAATTATAAAGGAAAGAATTGTGATGTAAGAAAGGGAAAGTGGCTAAGGAGGAAAAAGTAGGGATATGGGGCAAAGCGGGGACACTAGCGAGGGTTTAGTATGAAAGTCTTCTTCCCCTAGGCACTGCCCAGGCACCTAAGGAGAGCAGGTGGTGGGCCGGCAGCTCCTTCTCAGTGCTGGGAACAGGGCACAAACAGGCCACTCTCCTGTGCCAGTGGCCTCCAACTTGACCATGAAGGAGACATCTCCTTTTCCTGGCTAGCTGATGTTCTAACAAGTGCTGCCCAATAGTTTGCCTAATATAATTTTCTGCAATAAAACAAGTTTTCTTATATACCCAGTCCAATATGAAAGCCACAAACTTCCTGTCATTCACAATGACAGCTTGTAACCATACCTGTATCAATAGCTCACGAACCATGGCTCATACGACTGATTGAATATATTTTATAATTTACTTAATTACATGAACTTACATTTAGCTACCATTACTGCGAATTTATATAGTCACCAATGTCCGGTGTCTTCCATATTGGAAGGCAAGACTCCAGCAACTACCTTTTGTGAAGCCATTTCCCATAGCAGTCTCTCAACATTTAGTATCTTTCAGAGCCCAGGACATTTAAGTGATTACTTAACTTCTCAGATCCTCACATGATTCAACTGTACACTGGCTAGCACACAGTCTGCAAGGTTGAGAGAATTCTATAAGATATATTTGCATGGGTTTGCTGGACCCATAGAATGCCAGTATCTCTTCCCTTATCTACATCTGGTTTTAGTGTGTTCTGTCTCTTCAAAATGTGTTTTTTTAATTTGGTGTGATGGTGCTTGCAGAAGGAGGTGATTTTGTAATACAGTGACTAATCCTCTTATAATGGTTTTCTGCCTCTGCACTGTGAAGATCACAAGTGTGTCTTTATTCTTTCCTCCTCCTAGGAGAGACAGAATGGTTAGAGTAGCCTGTGGCCAAATATTCTTTCTCTCCTCTTAGGTCAGTTAGGCTTCGGTAAAACTCCAATAGTTTAGCTTCATCTCTTTCAACAGCAGGCCTTCCTGAAAACAGAATAGTGCTATTTGTTTCAAAATGGCTGTTTTCTTCCCACTGAAAGCAAAAAGTGATTTTTATCTGTACCCACTGTAAGAATCTGGTCTAGCTTCGTGGGATTCCCCCACTCTCAAGCTCTGGAGGTTTGGGTACTCAGATTGGTTGCTAAGGAGATTTATTTCTCCTATGTTATGCACCTTTCAAATTTGGGGAGTTGATGAATTGCTTTGGGTCTCACTTCCCTAATGAATCTAAGAAGAACTACCAATCTTTCCATTAGTTTAGCATTTTAGTTACTGAATAATTATTTCCAACTCTCTACATGATAGTTGGAAAAGAGGGCATCCATAGATTGTTAACATCCTAAACTTGATGATGGAAAAGAGGAAGCAGTGGATGGGAAGTGGAGAAAGAGATTGAAGAAAGACTGGAAGGAAGTAGAATAAGAAGTAAGAGACATTAAAAAAAAAGAAAAAAAAGAAATAAGAGATAGAGGAGAGGAAAATGAAAGAGAAAGGGGGAAGGTCAGGAAGAAGGAAAAAGAAAGAGAAAGGCAGAAGCACAGGAAGAAGGAAAATGACTAGAAAGGGAGAAGGTCAGGAAGAAGGACAATGACTAGAAAGGGGGAGGGTTAGGAAGAAGGACAATGACTAGAAAGGGGGAGGTCAGGAAGAAGGAAAATGAAAGAGAAAGGGGAGGGTCAGGAAAAAGGAAAATGAATAGAAAGGGAGAAGGTCAGGAAGAAGGACAATGAATAGAAAGGGGGAGGTCAGGAAGAAGGAAAATGAATAGAAAGGGGGAGGTCAGGAAGAAGGAGAATGAATAGAAAGGGGCAAGGTCAGGAAGAAGGATGTGCTGGATACCTTTAGTGTCAACTTGACACATCTGGGTTGAGGGAGCCTCAACTGGGGAATTGACTCCATTGGATTGGCCTGTGGCCACATCTGTGGAGTATTGTCTTGATTGTCGGGCAATGTGAGAGGGCCCAGCCCACAATGAGTGGTGCCACCCTGGCAGGTTGTTGTGTTCAGTATAAGAAGGCAGGCTGGGAATGAGCCAGGGGATCAAGCCAGTGAACAGCATTCTCCATGGCCTGTGCTTTAGCTCCTGACTCCAGGTTCCTGCCCTTGGGCTCCCTAAGTGATGAACTGTGACCCAGGAGATGCAAGCTGAATAAACCCTTTCCTCCCAAAGTTAGTGTCGGTCAGAGTGCTTTGTCAGAGCAATGGAAGACAAACTAGAACAGAAATTGGTACCAGAAGAGTGGGGTATTGCTGTGACAGGCCTGACCTTGGTGTTTTGGGGAAGGATTGTGGAGGCATTTGGGGCTTTGGGCTGGGAAGATCATTGAATGCCTAAAGATTGTTGCTGTGGAGCTTGGAGCAGTTTTGCTGAAGGATTTGTAGAAGATGGAGGCCTGGCTTGTGAAGTTTCTAGTTTCAAAGGAAAGCAGAGATCATCAGGACTGTTTAATCTGTGGGCTTTGGTCAGCTGGGTCTGAAGAATCATCTGTAAGTAACAAGAGACCAGAGCCTGAAGTGAAATCTTTGTTGTACTGGGACAATTGATGCTGGTTAGCTGGGGCTGAAAAATCAGCTGTAAGTAACAAGAGACTAGCATCACTGTGGTGAAATCTTCTGGGAAGAATTTCTTCAGGGTCAGCACACAGAAGCTATGTTCCAGAAGGGGCCCAAGCCTCCATGTCAAGCCAGAAGCAGGACTTGGTAGTGTGTAAGAGTCTCTTATATGGTTCTGGTGTTGAAATTTGAGGGGGTCATAGAGAGCAGCCTAGGCTTGGCACTGTGAGAGTTCAGGAAAGACCATTGGTGGAAGTGCACCTCAGTTGTCGTGAAGACCCCAGGATTGCAGGGGTCATGGAGAGAAGCTGAGGCTTTGCACCAGGAGAGGTCAGAAAAGACCATTGGTGAAGGTGCTGCCTCAGTTTCAGTGGTGACCTCAGCTTTTTGGAGATGCCAGGATCACAGGATGACCACCAAGAGCAGCTGCAGGTGTGAAATGGAATCGGCCTGTGCCTGCAAGATGAGCTGTGTGTGCCACAGACGGCAGAGTCAGAGAAGGGGAGCTGCCAAAACCCTTTGGAGCCCAGAAGATCGTGAGTGAATCCCAGGTGTCCAGCCTCGAGCTACTTTTCTGGACTTAGGTTTTGTTTGAGTGTGCCTGATTCTCCCCTTTGAAATAAGACAGTACTTGTTTTGGATTTTACAGCAGCCCACAGTTAAAAGAATTTTAATAGACTGAACTTTTAAGCTTTTGGACATTTTAAGGACTCTGGGGCTTTTAAGTTTGTACTGTTAGGTTGTGATTAGTGTTAACATCATACTTTGGGGATAAGAACTGGAAAAGTGGTGGCTTAATAGTGATGTGTTTTGTGTTAAGTTGACAAGGGGTCAATAATGCTGGATAGCTTTAGTGTCAACTTGACACACCTGGGTTGAGGGAGCCTCAATTGGGGAATTGGCTCCATTGGATTGGCCTGTTGTCACATCTGTGGGGTATTGTCTTGATTGTTGGGCAATTTGATAGGGCCCAGCCCACAATGAGTGGTACCACCCAAGGCAGGTTGTTGTGTACCATATAAGAAGGCAGGCTGCTGGGCTGGAGAGATGGCCTAGCGGTTAAGAGCACCGACGCTCTTGCAGAGGACCTGGGTTCGATCCCCAGCACCCACATGGTGGCCAAGAACGGTCTGAAACTCCAATTCCAGAAAAACTCCAGTTCCAGGGGAATCCGACACCCTCTTCTGACCTCCGCAGCACTGCATGACGCGGGTGCACACACTTGCATGCAGACAGTACATTCATACACATTACAGAAATAAATAAAAAAAAAGAAGGCAGGCTGGGCATGAGCTGGGGATCAAGCCAGTGAACAGCATTCCTCCATGGCCTGTGCTTCAGCTCCTGCCTCCAGGTTCCTGCCCTTGGGCTCCCTAAGTGATGAACTGTGACCCAGAAGATGTAAGCTGAATAAACCCTTTCCTCCCCAAGTTGATGTCAGAGTGTTTTGTCACAGAAATGGAAGACAAACTAGAACAAAGGACAATGACTAGAAAGGGGAAGGTCAGGATGAAGGAAAATGAATAGAAAGGGAGAAAGTCAGGAAGAAGGACAATGAATAGAAAGTGAAGAAGTTCAGGAAGAAGGACAATGACTAGAAAGCGGAAGGTCAGAATGAAGGACAATGAATAGAAAGGGGGAAGGTCAGGAAGAAGGACAATGAGTGGAAAGGGGGAGGTCAGAAAGGACAACGAATAGAAAGTGGAAGGTCAGAATGAAGGACAATGACTAGAAAGGGGAAAGTCAGAATGAAGGACAATGACTAGAAAGGGGGAGGTCAGAAAGAAGGACAATGAATGGAAAGGTGGAGGTCAGGAAGCATAACGAATAGAAAGTGGAAGGTCAGAATGAAGGACAATGACTAGAAAGGGGAAGGTCAGAATGAAGGACAATGACTAGAAAGGGGAAAGGTCAGAAGGAAGGACAATGAATAGGAAGGGGGAAGGTCAGGAAGAAGGACAATGAATGGAAAGGTGGAGGTCAGGAAGAAGGACAATGAATGGAAAGGGGGAGGTCAGGAAGAAGGACAATGAATGGAAAGGGGGAGGTCAGGAAGAAGGACAATGAATGGAAAGGGGGAGGTCAGGAAGAAGGACAATGAATGGAAAGGGGGAGGTCAGGAAGAAGGACAATGAATGGAAAGGGGGAGGTCAGGAAGAAGGACAATGAATGGAAAGGGGGAGGTCAGGAAGAAGGACAATGAATGGAAAGGGGGAGGTCAGGAAGAAGGACAATGAATGGAAAGGGGGAGGTCAGGAAGAAGGACAATGAATGGAAAGGGGGAGGTCAGGAAGAAGGACAATGAATGGAAAGGGGGAAGGTCAGGAAGAAGGACAATGAATAAAAAGAGAGGAAAGTCAGGAAGAAGGACAATTAATAGAAAGGGGGAATATCAGGAAGAAGGACAATGAATATAAAGTGGGAAGTTCAGGAAGAAGGACAATGAATAGAAAGCAGGGAGGTCAGGAAGAAGGACAATGAATAGAAAGAGAGGAATATCAGGAAGAAGGACAATGAATAAAAAGGGGAAAGTTCAGGAAGAAGGACAATGACTAGAAAGAAGAAACATGACTTATCACAGTGACTTTAATAAATATGGTGTATTCAACATTTCTCTTGATGCCTTCTGAGAAGACAAAAATGTACATGCCACTCTTTCTTCCCGTCTTTGCACATTACCTGATGTTTCTGTCCAGGGAGGTTTCCTTCCTTGTATTCTGTTTAACACTAATGAGAGTGGCTATCATAAGTCCCAGATTAACCATCATAGAAAGAAGGTGCAATAGCGAAGAAGTCCCTGCTACTCCAAAACCTTCTGGATTGGCCTGTTGGTTAGCTCTTTCTTGGCAGGATTGGTATTGACATCCACCATTACTTCCACATGGCACCTCCTAGTTTTCAACTTCGCTTTACAATTCAAACCTGAAAATGGAAAAAAAAATATAATGATATTGTCAATCTATCAAAGCTTGTCGTGGGCCCTAATACCAAAATGTGCTCACTATTATTTCAGTTGCCTAATAGCTATTTAATGCTCATTTGATTCCAGATAGTGCTTTGGGTATTGGAGATGAGATCATTGGTCAAGGTAGAAAGTTATTAGTATCAGTGAACTCAGGTAGTAGAAAAGGAAATATAAGGTTTTCCCAGCACAAAAAAAAAAAATAGTCTCGGGCAGGAAAACTTGGAAATTCTATCAAGAAAGACTTAAAATAAAAGAAAGAAACAAAAGTCAAAAATCAGACATAAACGGTGGCCACTGCAAACTAACTATATAGGCTTTACAGTTGAATTTATTCATTGTACACAAGTTTCCTAAATATAGAGAGAGTTTACATTCACTAAAACTTGGATGTCACAGTTAACACTAAAACAGTGTCCCGGATGCACACTCAAGTTTAATATTTTTGTGTGGGAAAAGATAGTTTTCACAAAGATGACATACCAACAACCAGAATTTGTTCCTATTGAATCCTTTAGCTGAGGAATTCAGCTGACTTCAGGATGCATAGAAGACATGCAATTGAGGTTAGACCATATTGCTATGCTGTGAAGGAAGTGTTCCTCAAACAAGTAGGTAGAAGCATGCCATAGAGATACAGGTAACAAAAGAAAGATTCCCTGGTGGACAAATTGGAATATTCTGAGCAGTAAAATCAATAGCATAGTATTAGATTACAAGCCAAGTTAAAAGATAAATATAATATGCCATAGAGATATGAACATCTGGATATATAAATAGGGTATAAGATAAAAACCTTCCAAGTAGATGCTATGCACATGGTCACTTTATAGCATTAGAATTTAGTGTACTCTATATTTAATGTTTACTTACATTGGCTATTGTTTGTTACTCATGATGCTCTAGTTAATGAAATTTTTTGTGGGATAGGTAGATTCTATGTATTTAAAAATTAGAGAAGAGTAACAGAGTAAAGAGACATACATGAACATCATTTAAATAGATCAGTAAGGGGGCTGGAGAGATGGCTCAGCAGTTAAGAGCGCTGACTGCTCTTGCAGAGGACCCGGGTTTGATTCCCAGCACCCACATGGTGGCTAAGAACCGTCTTTAACTCCAGGTCCAGGGGAATTCGATGCCATCTTCTGACCTCCACAGTATTGCACGACATGGGTGCATAAACCTACATGCAGACAGTACACTCATACAGATAAAAAAATAATAAATTAAAAATTAAAAAAAATAGATCAGTAAATAGATTATAGAAGAATACTTGCAGGGCCATGATAGAAGGCTCAGTCAGTAAACACCTATTTCAAATGCAATGAGAACCCGAGTTCGAATCCCAGCACCTACATAATGCCAGGTATGATGGAATGAGACTGTAACCCAGAGTTATCCTTGGGTCTTCTTGGCCAGTGTATCTAGCTGAGTCGGTAAACTCCAGCTTCAATGGGGAACCCTGTTCTAAAAAAAATACAGTGGAAGGTGACAGAGGAAGACACAGATATCAACCTCTGTCCTACACACACACACACACACCACGCGCACACACACAAGCACGCACACACACACACACACACACACACACACACACATACACACACACACACAAACACGGAGGGGAAACAGTATCATGGGTCCCAAATTCCCTTCAAAGACATGCTCCAAATTCCTCAAGTTCCTTTTGCTATGAACTGCTTCCTAAATGTGCCACCTTTTCTCAACAATACCTCATGATGATGAGCAGTCCTATAGCGAATAACCTGGAGGGGACATCCACTATCTAAATCAGAACATTCAGCAAGGATATAGAATGACTTGGTCAAACATTCATGCTTCTATTTGCTGCTGTTCCATTATTATTTCTACAACAGAAGGAATTTCTTACAGGAGTGCAAAATCTTTTCTCACTAAACTTCGTTAATCTTCCCAGCAGTATCCTGGTTAAGGGGCAAGCTCTGCTTTTCAGGGACTCAAGACTCTTTTACAAACTGACCTCTGAATCCTAGGTAACTTCCCAGGTTGTATTCATTGAACCATCTTTACAATAATAAATACTGCCTTCATGTAAATTGTGCATTGTGCAAGTATGACCCCTGTATTTTCCTAAGGAGTCCAGCACTGTGAGAGCAGTTAAATGACTTAGTCCCTAAAGGATTCAGCCATGCTCAAAAGAAAGAAGCACATGACCAAGAGCTTTCTGACGGGGTCTGTACAGAACAAACTCCCAAACGGAGAGGATCACACCATCCACTTCTGCATCACCCGTGATCCCTTGATGCCTTTGAGATCAAAGTCAATGCTTCTGGGCTTGTCTGGGAGCCCCTTCATGATCTATAACTCTCTCAATATCTCCCCTTCGCTTTCCCCTTTAAAACAAGTTTCTATTTTCAAGCTCCTGGCTAAGTGGTGCCTCCTACCTATGGTTGTCATGGCTGGAAGAAGACTCACCCTCATCTTGACTTTCAGTTTCAGGAGTATCACTCCCTGGGCTGTGGCCCCATGGCGTTGGGGTTTGGGGTGAGGCAAACTATCAGAAATCCCTCTGGTTAAGCTTCTTTTACTGTTATTATCTCTCATGAGAGACTGCTACCTTCATGTGGAGTCACCAACAAGGCCAACCCATGAAAAGGATTTGGGGCTTTTGGAAGAAACTTCCAGCATGCATGTCTCTCCTATGATAGAAATGGAAATTGGGCCTCACCAAGAAATGAACAATTTTTCCTGTACTCTGAATTTCAGGGCTAACACCAGAGGATTTCATTTAAGTTTGGACAACTTGGTCACCTTGCCCTGACCTGTGCTGATAGGACTAGTTCCCCTCTCCTCTAAGTCTTTCATGCTTCTAATTTTTGTTACTGTGAATTACATACTGCATTGTTCTTATACATAGGTTCTCTAATAGAGTATGAACTCAGAAGACAGTGACCTTTTTTCAATTATTTTTGTAGCCCTAGGCAGGGTTCCCAAGAAGCATGTTTTGGATTTTTGGTTTTATTTTGTGTTTTAAATATCAACATTCAGGTCTTCAGCTCCCAGAAATCCTTATTTAATTGATCTGAGGTGAGGCCTGGGCATAAGTTGTATTTTGAAGCTTAACCAAGTGATTCTAATGTGCAGTCAAGGTTGCTAACACCTGCTCGAGGGTAATGATTCTCAGCTGGGAGTAGTGTGAACATCAGATTCACACACATCCCCCTAGGCCCAACTACCCACAGTCTCCAAACTTAATTCATCTGGAATAGTGTCTGGGCAGCTGTATAATTAAGCATCAGGTGATTCTAATTCATATCTATAGTTAACCAGTGTTTGAATATGTATGTGTAGAAAAGTAAAGTAAATGCTAAGATGACTTCCAGTCATTAACTCTTGCCACACTTCAAGTGTAAAAACATGTTGATGGGAAACAATGTTTAATACTGAATGAATCAATGCTCTCTCTCAATATAGCTTATGCTATTATGGACAGTTGCTTTCTTCATCACTAACTACAGATATCTCTAGCTACCTCGACATCCTTAGAAGGTCCTCCAGCCTTCTCAGAGACTTTCTCTGAACATTTGTCAATTCTGAACATTCATGGGATAATTTCCTTCCCTGCTGCCATGTGGGAGCTTGTTCAGTAGAGCCATGTGTTCTGTCCACTCTCCCACCTCTCCTTCTTGCTCCTCATGAACAGACAACGTAGATAGTTTACTTAAAGGCTCTAAGCTAACCGCCAACTCAGAAGTTTTCATCTGGTCTGAAGGGATTCCCTGGCAGATCTCCAAATGCCCTGTCCTTTCAGGTCACTGGGTGTAAGCTCCTCTGTGGAGACCTCTCCTGCTTTTCCAGCCAGAGCTGTTTCTTCCACAGTCATCACAGCAGTTTCATCATCGCACTTGTACTATAAAAATATCTTGTTCTTCTGTTCATTCTTGATTTGAGGCATGACTCTCAATGACAAGAATATAGCCTTCAGAAAAAAAAATGTGCATCTTAGATTTTGCTATATTACCAGCACCTTTAGTGTAACATTGTTTACAATATTTATTGAAATAAAATGAAAGCCTGTGTACACATTGAGAGCATGAGCAGAAGCTACATAATAAGGAACACATACATCAGGAGCCATACCCCAACACATGCACCTATTTAGCTATCACTCACATCCCATAATCCCAGACTCTGTCAACCCATTCAAAGTAGCATGAGCTCATGAAAATAGTATACACATTGGTTGGAATTCCATCTGTCACCCCCTCTAATACCATTTGGGGAACTGATCTCAGTGATCACTAACATGAGCATCAAAGTCATAGACCCTTCCAAACCTAATCTCAGGAAAGTATTCTATCAAGATCTTCATGTGGATTTTAGCCTAACTTGTCCTTTGAGAAGCTCTGCTCTCTGCCAAACTAGGAAAGCCTTAGATCTGGCCAGTTCCATTATACTGCAGAAAGCAGAAAAGGACAGAGTAGAAACAGTAAAGATAGAAGTTTCTAGCAGTTACCTTGCACTTAAGTTTTCTTGACTTTCATGTTTAAGAAAACAATATGGATCTAATTACTTACATGAAGAGAAAAAGCTATGTCATTGAAGAAAAAAAGCGCTAATGGCTAATTCATCAGGAAAGAAACAGAAGAGCATTTTTAAAACTGGTTGTCCATCTGGGGTCATTAAGGACAGGGGCACACAGTCCTTCATACCTCAGCAGCCCTACACTACAGCACAGTGCAATGATTGGTGTCCAGGAGGATGATCTTACATTATTAAGTAAAGGCAAAATTCTTCTCCAGAGTCTCTGGTCAGATGTGTTCCACTTCTATTACTAATATTTCCTTTTGAAATATTTAAATCACATTTTGGGAGAACCAAATGAGAAACGCTTTGAGTATTTGGAATATCCAATTAGATACATTTATTCTCTGAGTATTCTAGAGAAATTAAACCTACTTGCTTGCCAAGGTATTTTCCCTAACAAGTAGGGTATCCTTTAACAGAGGAGGGCTGTGTCATGTCTGTCCTTGGAAACCCCACTTAGCTCAGGTGGCTCCACATAAAAAGTCCCCCAAACTTCTGTGGCCTGAGAGACTATGTGACTCTAGTAATCCTCATTCTCCAGTGAGAAGAGATCGGCCACCATTGCCCTCTTGGACACCCTTTAAGCTTGTGCTCTTGCCAGATAAGCTAAAGGGATAAAAATTCTCAAAGTCACTGGCATTTATCGAAAGCCAGAGAAATTAGTGAGCTCTGACATTTATAGGTCTTAAACATTAAAGAAGTTAAAAGTAGTTAGAGAAAGGTTCAAGTCTTAAATGTAATGCAGTAAGAGTCGCCGCTAATTCACCAATAATTACTCTGTTTATTATTCCAACAGCTAGATTTACAATTCCACTTCAGCCTTAACTTTAACAACACAGTCTCTCACCTTCTAAACTTTTCAATTTCACAGTGACCTAAATAGTCTCTGATGGGGCATTCCTTAATGGTCCACAGTAACAAGTTCTTACTGTATGGCAAGATTTGTTATGATTACTTCATTTAAATTAATTCATTTATTTTCACAATAGCCCAATATGTAGGGAATAGGAGGGCGAAATTCATTTTACAACTGTAATTTCAGAATACAAAGAAGCTAAGTAATTTAGTCAGAGACAGAGAGCTAGTAGGTGGTATAGCCTCAATTTACACCCAATGTTTGTATCTTAAACCTACCATTCTCCAGCACAGTCTTCCAATAAAATCAGTTTCCAATAAGGAAAAAACAATAGACATTTGCTCATTTGTTATGTGAGATAAAAGTCATAAAACACCATCTTGGGTCCAAAATAAACAGCAGAAAGCCTTTACTTCTTCTTGACATTTCCTCTCTTTTTCCTGTTCCAGAACTTGCATCCCTTACTTTCAATATGCTTCTGTGAGCTGATGGGCCTGGCTCTCAATCTGTGCAGAGCAGCCACATAGAAACTGTTCCACTTCTCTAAGATGTTTGCTACTTCAGGTTGTCTTGCTAACAAAGACAGAGGGAGACCTTGTAAAGATCATACTGCAAATGAGTTCAAAGCCACTCCTTAGAAGTTTCAGAAATGTTTTTGATTTGATTTAACTCAGGTCTTGGTGTTTATTAATATCATGACCTTATGTCTGGCTATCTTTTATTTAAAGTTATATAGAGCTAGCAGGTGGCGTAGCATGATACACACACACACACACACACACACACACACACACACACACACACACACACATGTATACCATGCATTCTGTATTTGTGTGTGAGGTCTGTATTTTTGTATTTTAATCTATACAGCTATTCTTTTATAGTATCAAAGAAAAAAGTGAAAATAAACCTGAGAGCAGAGGCAACTCAGAAAGGAGGTGTGTATAGCTTAGCTGTGTGGATCAAAGTAAACAAAACCTGTCACGCAAACTTGAATTCAACACAATACAGCCTCTGATGAGGTCCACAGGTTCTTCCTTGAAAGGAGCCATTTCTTCCAGACAGGTCTGAGCCTGAACTCTGATGCCAGAGCAGATAGGAGCTGGCTGTTTTCACCTCTTCTGAGGGATGTGAGGGGCTCTGTGGTATGGGTGAATGAGAAAACTCTTTTGGCTTTTCAGTGAATACAGAATAAATGTCACTTTCTTTGGAAATGACCTTTCTGCTATTCTTGTCTTTGTATATGAATTTGCTGTGTGAGAGAATCTAGGCCTAGGAATTTCATTTCTGAAGCTACAAGATATTCATCCCATAGACATTTTCAAGATGGATAGCTGCAAAGCATCAGCAACGGAGATGAGAGTCAATTTCTTCAGCGATCTGGAAAGAATCAACACCATTAGGTTCTCATGCTGGGTAATTCGGTGAAGGTTTAAGTGCATTATCAGATGAGTAGTTGGATCCAGATGTTATTCCATTTCTTAAAGAAAGGGATTTTGGGGACTGGGGCAGGGGGCGTTCATTCACCCAGGAAAATTGATAGCAAATACCCTTCTTGCCATGAAACTCAGAGGCTCAAATGAACTTTAGAAATTTTAGGACTACACATATCCAAGATGAAGATACTTAAAACAATTACATACTCTGTTGGGAAATTTCCAAGAAAAAAAATCCTCAGGTTTTGGTAAAAGGGGGATTCTGTAGCTTTTTTTTAATAAGATTTGAATGGCTGCAAGTAGGTTGCATTTTTCCAGGCCTAATAACCAATGCCAAAAGCAATCAAGCTTCTAAAAAATCTCAGCTATCCTGCAAATGGATGATCATTATTACAGCAAATCACTGTGCACCTAAGAACAAATGCAGTTTGTAGTTCAGCGTAATTCAGTGGCTGGGTTTCATCACCAACTCTCTAAAGCAGTGTCATCTGTCAAAGGAGCTCACTAGGTAATTTCTGTTTGAAGACCTAACCACAGTCTAATTAAACAACAACTGTAATCTCTTCCCTTTCTCCCCTCGGCACCCTCCACTGCTAAACCACCCTCATCTGAGAATAATTACCTGTTTTGAAAGTGAGTTTGGGGTAGATACTCTTCCAGAATTCTATCCAAACCCACACTTATTTTTTTTTTCTGTTAAGCAGTACCTGACAGGCCTTTCCAGCATTCACATGCAAAACATAACAAAGCTCAAATGGTCCACAAATCCAATAACTGGAATGTAAACTCACCGAAAGGAGTAACAGGATCTTGTGCATTAAAGTGGGGTCTTTTAGTTCTAGTCCAATGCCTGGGACATAGCACTAAAGATATAGAGTAAAGTAATGAATCAATGTCAGTAATCTGAAATCCATTAAGATAAGCTTAGTGTTAACTCCTCGAGTCTCAAGCTTGGGATTTGATCTGTACACTGCTATGATGAAATGCCCATTATTATTTATTCATTTATAACTCATATATTGACAGGTTATACATATGGGTTGTGAAGGATAAGCCATGTTCCTTAGCACTATTTTAAATGCAGTATTGATATACAAATAATTATTATGCTAATTTCACAGCATCTTGATCTGCTCATTAACACAGATACAAAGAATCAGCATGGTGTGGTGGAAAAGCATTAAAAGGGTAATTAGGGGCCCTGGGCTCTGATCCCAGATCTACCACTCATTAGCAATGTCACCTTGGCCAAGTCACTTAACCCTTCTGAGCTTGCTTCTTCACCTGTAAAGTAAAGAGGTTGAACTAGGGCAACTGGAGTGCCCCATCCTTCCATAAAACATATGAGTCCATGATCTTGGTGAACATCTGAGTGGCAGCCACACTCTCCTGTGGATTATTTGTGTGCACGAGTCTTTCCCTGATCACACGACTGGATTTTATACCTGCTGTTCTCTGAGCACAAGATGCTGAGATGCTTTTTCCTCCCGGAGGCTGTACATCCTTGCCAATAATGAACTCCTCTGTACATTTAGGGAACTGGTTTCTTGAGGAAGTTTTTGTTTCCATTTTTTTTTTTTTTGGAACTGAAAATATCTTTTTAAATTTCATTTTACTCTTTGAGAATTTCATGCACGTATACAATGAAATATGAGCATCTACACCTCCAGATCGTCTACACCTCCAGATCACCCTCCAGCTGCTCTTGATCTCCTAAAGCTTCCCCTCCTAATTTATTGTCTTTATTTGTTGTTGTTGCTGTTGTTGTTGTTTTATAACTCAGTAGGTGTAATTAGCTCTGCTCCTAGGTGCATAGGGGTGGGGACATCCACTGGAACTTGGAAACCCTCCCAGTGTTCAAGTTTTCAAAGAAGAGCAGTTCTCCATCTCCCAGCAATTATCAACTACCAACAGCTCTTTAGTCAGGGGGAGGATGTGGAGACTGTCTCTGCCATCTCTGCAAGAATGTTGGTTGGCTCTCTTGATCTTGTGCAGCTAACCACACCTGGTGCTGGTGTGAGATTCTGTGTGTAGCAGCCTGTCATGTCCAGAAGACAGCACTGCCTAGCACTGCTCTGCGGCCAGCTCCAAGTTTCCTCCATCCCTTTCGTCTGTGAAGTTCCCTGAGCCTTCGTGGGTCGGGGTGGGAGGCGGACACAGATGTCCTGTGCAGAGCCCAGCACACATTCTCTTATTCCCTGCATTGTGCCCAGTTATACATCTTTGTACTGACTGCTGATCACTGCACAAAAGATGCTTCTCTGACCAAGGAGAGTGAGACCAGCCCGTGACCTGTGCCAGAGCTGGGCCCCATCTTGGGTCTGCAGCCTCCCTCAGGTCTTTGTAAGTTGTGTCCTCCTTAAGTCAGGTACTATCCTTATTTTTACCCTTCCCTTCCTAGTAAGCATTACATGTCAATCATGTATCTTATGTTACATCAACAAGATTGAGCCATGTGTACAAGGACAGTATCTACTGTTCTTACTCTTGCCACCTCCACTGTGATCTCCATCACACAGTACACAGGAGCTTGATAACCAGTTAAGGAATGAAAAGTTGAGAGACTAACAAATCTAGTGCCCAGTTCCAAACACATTGATCTATGCTTGCAAATGAAGGGGGCAGGGTTAATACATGTTAAACATAGTCCTAATAATGCATGAATTTAAAAGTGCTAGTTTTACTTCAGTACTAGTTTCTATGACAAAATTTCAATGATTAAAAAGTACGCAAGATTTAAGAAGTAATGTATTTATATGATCTCACTTGGCTACAAATGTCCCATACCTAGTTCCAACATGAATTTAAAACTAAGTGTATTAGCTGGGTATGGTGGTGCATGCCTTTAATCCTAGTACTTGGGAGGCGGAGGCAGGATCTTTGTGAGTTCAAGGCTAGCCTGGTCTACAGAGCGAGTTCCAGGACAGCTGGGGCTACAGGGAGACCCTGTCTCAAAAAGACGAAAAAAAAAGGGGGGGAAAAAAAACCTAAGTGTGTTTTCTGTAACTGCCAATATTATACTATTTGAATATGTGCAGCATTCTCTGTAGAGATCCCTATCACATTGCACGTGTACATATACTATTTTAGCTACTTTCCTGTGGCTGCGATAAGATGTCATGACCAAGGCAATTTATAGAAAGATGGGCTTATTTGGCTTATGGTTCCAAAGGGATGAGATGCCATAACTCCTGGTGATTTACAGGGAGGCATGGTGGCAGAAGTGTCCAGAGGAGAAAGCCAAGCAATCTCATCTCCAAGCAGGCATAGGAAGCCGAGAGTGACTGGAAATCTGGCAAAGCTTAAAAAAAATCTCAAAGCTTGTCTGTACTGAACATGCTCCCAGTGAGTGCTCCCTCCATCTTGTCTGTAGTGAATGTGCTCCCAGCGAGTGCTCCCTCTGTCTTGTCTGTAGTGAACGCGCTCCCAGTGTGTGCTCCCTCCATCTTGTCTGTAGTGAACCTGCTCCCAGTGAGTACTCCCTCCATCTTGTCCAGGTCTCCTAAAACCTCTGAACAGCACCACCAACTGGTATTTCTCCTGTCTATCAAACCCATTGTGTTCTTAAGCAGTTTGCTATCATTTTCTCTGATTTTTAAGCCTTTTCATTAGTAATGAATTTCACATTTGCAGAAGTCCACTGCATGAATATATTTCATGCTATTAACTCTAGCCTCAAATAGTATGCAGCTAAGCATAGGTTTTCTGTCATCTTTGTCTTTCACCCTTTCTGCTTCCAGAGGAAAAGAAGACTATGATTTATAATAAATCCAATATGGAAAAATATTGTCCATGTCTCCATTGCTGATTGTCCTGGATTTGAAAGATGGCACTAATGACATGTAACAGGTGTTAGAAGTGGTAGCTTAGAATTTCAAGGAATACAATGATGTATCAACTGGCAATATTGCTACCCTATGTGTGACTAAATAGATGGAAAGTAATGAATCTGATACACTGTTTCTGAGCATGGAGGCTATGGAGCCACAGACAGTCTCTGCATTTTTCTACACAATAACAGTTTTATTCTACATGATTAGAGAACCTACAATTTGGGTAAACAACCAAGAAAAGAAGCAATTCCCTTGTAATTATTTTAAATTTCTTAGAGCTCAAGATTTTGGGGAACATGAGCTTCATATTCCAAATCTCTCCACTTGAATTTCTGGACTGGTGATTGCCAAGTTTCTGTGAAAACAGAAATGGGCCTACAGCCATTGTGGAAGAATTTATTTCAGATAATTCTGTCTTTCTGAGAGAGGATCTCCCCATAGACCCAGCTGATCTGGAATTCTCTATGTAGACCGGGCTGGCCATGAACTCATACATGTGCTTCTACCACATGTACAGTGGTATGAAAGGTCTGAACTGCCATGCAGTTGACTTGACATTTCATAGTTTGATGCACTAATTTTTTGATTCATCACTTTCCTCCCAGTTTTGGTTCTTCAATTGTCAAACAGATTAATATATAATTCTAAGAGAGGATATCTGTCATCTGGATTTTTCAATACTAAACAATCCTGAAGCTGTAGTGAGACAGGTGATGTTGGGTAAGTCTTCTCATATGTGCCTGGTGACATCTGTATTCACCAGACACTCTTCTGTGGTGAATCAGGATGGTACTATTTTCTCAGCTGGCATTTCTGCTGTCCTGGTGTAGAGCAAGAATGTTTAAATGAGATTGTCTATACAATATACATCTTGTCAATAAAAACTATACAGTGAGCACTCTCAAACTCATTGTTGAATAAAATTAAGAAATCAGAATAGAGATCTTATGGCCATTAACAATGAAAACCTTTAATCTCACCTTTACTGAAAATATTTGATAGTCTCTATTCCAGGAAGCCTTAGATGGGAAAGTCTCTGATCTACATCACGCAGAGAGAGGGGGAAATAGAATATATATATATATATATATATATATATATATATATATATATCACATTCATTAAAAGCAAATTACATGGACAGCCTGAAATTGAAAGAGTCAAGTTGAATCCATATCTTAATAGAAGTACCAGCATTATGGCATTCAGAGTATGATGGACCTAGGGATGTGAAGAATGCATTGTTATTTTTGTAATCAACCATGACATACTTAGAAAGAATATTAACACTAATAATTTCTTTATGTAGTAAAATTAAGTAAAATGTTTAACTAGTAGACCATTTGTTGTTTTCAGTTTAAATTCTCAATGAATCTCCTGACTTCTATCTGAAGGCTTCTTCCTTCTCAACACACCTCACTCCAAACAGAAAAATGAGAGTATTCTAGTTTAGAGTCAAGACAAACACAAGAAATTTCACCACTAAGGTTATTTTGTGCCTGGATACAGAAGCCAAGATTGATGTGTCTTCCTTTATAAACAGTTTTCCTCATTCTCAGCACCCAGCTCTGAAGAACCACTCTGAAGAAGCAACACTGAAGGCTGGCAGGCTTGTGCAGAGTTTAGGGAAACTGGATGCCTTCTGAGTCATTATGGACTTTCTGTTGCCTTCAATCAAGGAAGCTTCCTCTCAGCGTGATTACCATGTTGATTATCAGTAGAAATTCTCCTTTGATTATCTCATTTGGAGTGATATTTCTTTGTTTTGAGGCTCTATTTAACTTATATGGAAAGTTACACATCCAATATGCTACTCAGATACTGAAAACATTTTAAAAACATTTTAAAAGTTATGTGCATTTCATACATATATTCAGATCTTGTTTATCCCCCCCATATCTACAACTCTCTTATACCCCTACACCAGATTTCGTGTGTTCTGCCAGATATGGCCTTTTGAGTCATGCGTGTGTTGCTAAATGTCCTTCAATGTACATCCTTTGGAGCCTGGTTAACCTATCTGCTGTCACATCCTTAGGAAAACAACAACTCTCCCTCACCCAGGAATTATTGCTTTCCCAATACTCCCTTAGCTAAGGTTGGGGCTTCTTCCACATTCCTTGCTTCTGAGCTGAGATTTTGTCTGACATGTATGGGTCTTATACATGTTGTCACTGTTCTGCACTCTTATAAGTTACTCCCCTGCTCTCTAGAAAACTCTGTTTCCTGTGGTCATCCACCACCTCTGGCTCTAACAATCTTTCCCCTGTCTCTATCACAATGGCCCCGAGCCTTGGGAAACAGTTTTGATATAGGTATCCTGTTCAGAAATAAGCAGAGAGAGTACTTATTCTCTTCACTTGGATCAGTTGTGGTTTTTCTGGCTTAATTGCCATCTGTTGCATGAGGACCTAGGGAGGGAGAGTTGAGAGGTGCACTGATATTCTTTCTGCTCCCTGTTTCACATGTTTCTTGGAACTTCAGTGTAGAGATTGCAGTGTAGATGTGTCAGTTTGGGTTAGGCATCTCCCAGACACTTATTCTCTATGTTTAATGAATTATGAAACTTTGTAATAGTCTTCTTTAGGAGTGGTAACTTAGTTAAATATCTTCTTTGCACCTGAATAATCGGATAATAATCTGAACAAATGTGAAAACCTATCACTAATTTGGGTTAGCTTATATTCTGATTTTAAGTATTTGAAGGGACAAGATGGCTCAGCAGGTAAAAGACTGATATCTTGAGATTGATCCCAAGTCCCACAGGATTAAAGGAGAAAACAGACAACCTGAACATTGTCCCTGGACCTCCACATGTGCAATGTCACACACACACATACACACACACACACACACACACACACACACACACGCACGTGCATTAACATATACATGCAATGTAAAAAAATTTAAATGCAATGCAACTTTTAAAATATTTCAACATTCCTTTGGATTGGTGTATGTTAGCCTATTGGCAATGGTAAAAACAATATTTTCTTTCTCTTTCTTGTCTTGTTTTCTAACAATTTTAATGCAGCTCTTTGTGAGTATTGCCATTTTTAAGCCCATATTTGACAACCTTTTAAAATTTTCTGGGACAGTTTGAAATTCAATTTGAGGCTCACTTTGCAGAATATGTTACTTGCAATAATATTATCAACATCCTCGGAGGGAACTATTAGATGTGTTTGCCGATCAGACAGGCAAAAGACATTTTATCATAATAATTTTTTGCTGGTTTGTATCTAGATTGCTTCTTGAAGTTTCTATTTTTAGTTGTTAAGAATCTTTCTGGTTGACTTTTTCAATGTGAAAAATCAAAATGCAGAGGCAAAACTACTGTCAATGTTTAAAAAAAGATATTTAAGAACTGTTCAAATCAAATTTATATTTCAGTCATTTGATTTTCCCCCAAATAGACCAAAAAAAAAACCCTAATCAACAGAAGAGCTTCTTCTCAGGGGTTCATAATTCTCTTTAAGAGAGGAGTCAGCCAGGCATTGTGGGGCATGCCTTTAATCCTAGCACTTGGGAGGCAGAGGCAGGTGGATCTTTGTGAGTTCAAGGCCAGCCTGGTCTACAGAGTGAGTTCAAGGCCAGCTGGGGTTATAGGGAGACCCTGTCTCGAAAAGACCAAAATAAAAAAACCAAAGAGAGGAGTCAAGGAAAACATTCTTCCAGGCCTATGTGAAGAAAAAAAGTCCATTATGACACAGAAAAGAAAGAGAGAGAGATGGTAGAGGGGAAGGAGGAATGGCCACAGATGACATTACCACTGTTTTGCAGAAGTTGGAACTAGGAGGTTCCATGTGAAGAAACGTCGAATGAACCTGGAGACATCCATGACACCACAGAGCTCACAGTCAGGCCTTCACTGAGCCAGGATGTTGCTGCTCCCCAATAACAGTTGTTTGGGGGAAATGGATATTTCCCAGGTAGTGCATCCTTCTCTCTGGTGATGTCAAACAAATCCCACAATCCAACTTGATGCTTTCAAAGTCCCCCTTCTGAAACATAGCAAAACCTGGTAAATTTGGTCCTTGTTAAACCTTCCTTCTCCTAGTTTCCTGAGACAATTTTCTTGTCATTCTAAAAGTCAGTGACCTCTGTGAAAAAGTATGATGTGACAGTTTAAGTCTGTCTCACAGAAGCACATTTTCATCCAGGTTTATTTTGGTCACAAAACTGCCTGCTTCTTTTCTAGGCTTCAGGACAGGGAACTATTGTCTTTAAGGGGCATTATCTCCTTTCTGTTGCAAGGCTCTGGCTTGAGCTGAGGTCTGGTTGCTTCCTCACTGGTGACAATAAGAACCTAAGTGACTTTCTTTGTAGATCTCTTTGTCATCTGAAATCATCCTACTATTTGCTTACTACCCATTTCTCCCATGACAATGGGAATTCCATGGAGTAAATGCTATTTGAGTTTGCTTAGTAATGTTTTCTTAATTATTAGATCAGTGCCTGTTGAGAGCTGCTCAATAAATGCTCCTAAGCACATGGGTGTATTAGTGCTCATGACCACTGCATTACATGGAGATAGGTGATGAATGGGCAAAGTACCCAGAAGACATAGGGATGGTGAAATTCAAAGGATACAGAGACCAGTAAAGCCAAGGAGGGTGAAAAGATTAGAAAAAAATTGAATGAAATGGAGAAGTTGGGAAATAGAAAATGCCAAGTTCTGTAGACCTACCATGGGGGGCGTAGGCTTTAAAATGTTCTGATTTAATTTGTTTATTTACAAGTCATGTGTTTGTGCCAGTGTCTGCTATGAAGAAGGAGTCAGATTCTCTAGAGCTGGAGTCAGAGGAGGTTGTGAGCCCTCAGAACCAGGTGCTAGGAACTGAACTCATGGTCTCTGCAACAGCAACATGCAATCTTAAATGCTGAGTCATTTCTCTATGACCTTAGAAATTTTTATAGTAACATGGGGGGTATCTGAATGATATTTTATAAGGATTTGGGGGGAGCACAATTGAGAATATTTTGTAGAATTCCATTTTGATCTTCTTATTAAAAACTTGTTTTTATCAAGCTGAAATATTTATCACTATGAATTAAACCAGCAAAAAGAGTTAATATGTGTTGCTATAGTTGAGATGTTGAAGGTCCTCCAATGGCTTATGTGTTAAAGGTCTGGCCACCAAGGTGGTGCTACCTGAAAGGTGTGTTCCAGTTTGGTTCACCATACACTCTTCCCACAACACCCTGCCTGCATTGGAACCCAAGTAGCAGAGTTGAGTCACTGACTAGATATTCCAAAATCTGGAGCCAAAATAAACATTTCCTCTCTATAAATTGATTGTCTCAGGTATCTGGTATAGAAATGGAATGCTTTTCATAAAGCTGTCATGAATGAATTCAACTGGCATCTGTCCAATCAAACATTCCTCTCTTGCACACTTTTTCTAAGAGGCCCTGGCATAGGAAGACTTTAATGCTATTTAGATTTGGTAATTACCATGTGAAATAAAAATGATTTTAAAGTTACACCTTAAATTGGGTTTCCCAAGGAGCTATGCTTCCTAATACTTTAGCAGGTCTAGTTGGAGTAATTGCCTGTGCTTGAAAGCACTAGGAATGTGTAATCTATGCAAAAGCTATTATTTCTGGATAGTATTTAAACATTGTAATTCTTCACTAAGGTGGTCCTCTCTCTAATCAATGCTGATCAGTTTTATGAAACTGAAGAGCTTTGTGGAGAAGAATTCTTGAGCATTTGAGGATCCAGGACCTGCACTACTTAAAAAAAAAAAGCTAGATACTCAAGCTTCACCATTTCCAATCTGAAGACACAAGGATATCCATGCTATGATCATTAGAAATATTTCTTTTACTGTTTAAAGTAAGTTTTCTCACTTTGACTTTCACAAGCGCCCCCAGCTTTCCTTGTTCCTTAGAAATATAATTGACAAATTATTTTTCCCTTTCCTCTAGTAGTTAGGAGGTTTATGCTACTTCTGCCCCCAAAGGAAAACACTTTTCACCAATTTTCCCTTTGCCACTTGCTTCAGAGCTCTTGATGGAATCCTGGGAACTGCATGAAATGTGTGTAGGTGTGCTTCTGAATCCTTAACCCAGAGCAAACCTCCCCTCTGACTCCACAGGCCTTCCATTTCCCCAGAGAATATGAATCTGTTCTGTAACACCTGCTAACAGAAAAAGGAGAACTGCCTCCTGGAGGGATAATCCCACACAGTTTTTTATCTAATGCAGCAGCCAGAAAGAAGGTTTGCCATGGGGTCAGAAGACTTGCTATTCCTGAACTGCCAGGCACCACCACACAAGCGCCAGGTGAGCCTGGAGCACAGTGTAAGATGAAGGTTGACTTGAGACTGTTTTTCAGAGGCTGCTGAGAGCTCCTCATGGCAACTGGGAGCTGTCTTTGCCCCTCTGAGATGAGAACTGGAGAAGAAACCTGCCTCGTTTAAAGCACCCCTTAGAGAAAGAAACACCCAGTGAAGTTGGCAAAATATTACTGAGTCATTCCTTGCAAAAAAAATCTACTTTAAGGATTGGTTGCTACCGACGTAACTCTTCTGCCTGACACTTTCTTGCTGCTCACTTCGAGCACTGAGTTCTAATCTTTGTAGCTTGGCCCCTGTCTGTGTTCAATGCAATATTTCAGGTAGATATCAATAAAATCAGATGATTTGTTGAGGACAAAATAGGCCAGGTGTGAGGTTATTGGAATCCCAGATACAAGTCTCTGCTAATGGAATAAATTGCTTGAGGTGCCAGGGGCTTTATGTAGACCTTGAGTTAGAATAGCTTCAAATAAGATATAGTTTCTCTTCTCTGTAAGGAGCCCATTGGACAAAAAAGAAATTAAAAAAGAAAAAAAACCTCATAATAAATTACCACAGCATAATTTGCTTTTCAGATGGTTAAAATTACTGGGGTTCTCAGCCTCTGCCTAAAGACTCCCATGATGTGCAAATATTGCCTTGCAGTAGCAGTCTATCACATTCATCAAATACATTTTTAAAAATTAACGTCAGCATGGTGGACCAGGCAATAATCATTTCTGAGGCTAACACAAGTTGGGAGGATGAATTCATGCACAGTTTATGATTTTACACATTATGTTTGGAAATTTAATTTAAATAAAAAACAGGGCACACCTCTGTTTTTTTATACATGTATAAAATTTACTTATATTTTATTGAAATTTTGTATATTTCATACATCAATTTTCATTCCAATTTGGACACCTTCCCCCTCCCTGCCCCTCCCCTTACCCCAGTTTATGCATTCTGCCATACATGTCTTACATCTTTCTCTCAGTATTTCCAAGGATGTTTTTCTGTAGGGGCTTGTTGTTTTGAGCAGAATTTAATTCTATCTGTCAGTTCTTTGATGCAGTCCTTATGTTATTGTTGTTCCCTCCCCTTTGTATTACTCCAAATATTGCCTATATAAGCAACACATATGTATAAAAATTATGACCTGTGGAAATAAACTGTATGTTAATTCCTAAATATGTTTTGGGGTTCACATTTTTCCCTTTAATTTTATATTACTCTAGAATATGAATACATATCTTCTACACATATATGGTAATTACAATGTGTAAATATAACTGGTAGGTTAATTCTAGAGCCCATTAAGAGATTCACATTATAACAGCACAGTTGCTTTCAGATACAAAGAAATATAATAATAAATTTGCTCAGTTTGCCTGCCAAATGGGGATTTGGTGTTAGCATTCACAAATGAGGGAAACCATTCGCCTTCTGTTTTTGTTTGTTTGTGTATTTTCTGGGACTGTGTCACTACACTTAGCATAATGGCTTCAGGTTCCATCCATTTCCCTGATGGTTTTAATTAGTATTTCCTTATTTATTAACGATGTTGAACACTTTTCAAGATGTTTCTCAGCCATCTTTACTTCCTTACTGGTGAAGTCTCTTTTCATCTCTTTACTCCATCTTTTTTTTTTTTTTTAATTTCTGTATGTGTATCAATGTACTGTCTGCATGCAAGTTTGTGGACCCGTGTCGTGCAATGCCACGGAGGTCAGAAGAGGGTGTCGGATTCACCTGGAACTGGAGTTCTCCTGGAAATGGAGTTTCAGATGGTTCTCGGCCACCATGTGGGTGCTGGGGATCGAACCTGGGTCCTCTGTAAGAGTGACTGGCACTCTTAACCACTAGGCCATCTCTCCAGCCCCTCTTTACTCCATCTTTTGAGTAGGTCATTTGTATGTTTTTTTGTTTTTGTTTTTGTTTTTTTGCAGTTTTTGTTTTATTTTTTTTTTATTGATGCTTTGTGTATTTCATACATCATTTTCCAATTCAGTTCAGGCATATATCCCCTTCCCTTCCCCCCACCCCACACCTACCCATCCCAGATCATGCATTCT